>VDFB02298390.1:0-11343 GCA_007258455.2 Sequoia sempervirens
AAAATTTGAGCTGAAACAGGCAACTTTCTATTTTTAGCAGTCCAGCTTTCGAGACAAATTTCAGGGCTTAAACGAAGAATTTTTCAACGCATGTCTACATATTCCTTCTGGGTTTTTTGAGACCTTCGCAACGGTATAACATGCAAAGTGAGACGACAACTTTCAGAATTCAGCCTTCCGAGGCTATTTTTAGGGTTTGCATGCTAGGGTTTCTTTTGCATGTCGAATGATTCTTTATGGGTTTTTCGAGAGCTTCGCGATGGTGTGACATGCAAACGGAGATAACCACTCAGTAAGGAACTTACTATTTTTAGCAGGTGCATCCCGGCAGCCGCTTCCCAGCAATTCATAATCACGAGCTGATCACAATGCAGCAGAAACAAAGACAAACAGAGATCATTTGATACGCATGTAGCACAAATTAGGGTTTCCAACTTCGGGGCCTGAAAAGAGGGGTAAAAAGTCAGAATTTTCGAAAACCGGTGTAAACCACCGCGATCAGCATCCTTCGGGCTATCTGCTGGTAAAATTTCAAGTCAAACAGAGTACTTACTATTTATAGTAAGTCAATTTGGAAACAGGCTAAAAATAGTAAGTCAGGTGCATGCGTTGATGTCAACAGACAGGTCACGTAGTGAGGAGCGCCTCATTCAAATTTCAAGTTAATCGGAGCAGGGGAGCTATCAGAAGCAAGCGTTTGCTATTTATAGTAAATCACTTTCAGAAATGGGCTAAAAATAGCAGGCTGACTAAAAATAGTAGTGTCAACAGGACAACAATGTAATGAGGATGCAGTGTTCAAAATTTCAAGTCGTTCTGAACTTCAGAGATGCAAAAATCAGAGGGCTTACTATAAATAGCAGGGCACGGATAAGTTGGCGAAAACGAGGAAAAAATTGATTAAGTCTGGAACTTCATCCTGCAGCCATGGCGAAATGCGCCCAAGTTGATGAAGACATGATAAAAAATTTCTAAGTATAAAAACTCGTCCTCCTGCTATGGAAAAATGCGCCCAACTCAAGGTGAAAGCATAAAAAATTCTAAGGCATGAGTTCTCGTTCTCCTCCCATGGCAAAATGCACCCAGCTCAAGCTCTCATGTTGGAATAGTTTCTAAGTATAAAACTCGTCCTCCTCTCATGCCAAAATGCACCCAAGGAAAAGTTGGTGAAAGATACATGCAAAATTTTCTAAGTGTAAATTTTCATCCTCCTCCACTAGTAAAATGCGCCCATGCTAAGAGGTTCAACAAGAGAAGGTCAAAAGGGTCAAAGATGCTCATCCTTCTCCACACTTCAAATGCGCCCAAAGGAAAATAGGGAAATAAAAAAAATTCTAAGTGTTGAGGATATCCTCCTCACCCATCAAAATGCGCCCATGCAAGAATGAGCCGGAATAAGTCAAAGAGTCAACAAAGTTTATCCTCCTCACATAGTAAAATGCGCCCACCCTCAAGCATAACATGCATGAATTTTTCTAAGTATGAAATTCATCCTCCTAGAGGCATCAAATGCGCCCAAAAGAGGGCATGTGGAGACAAAAATGGAGAAGCTTAAGAGTCACAAGTCAAGGCGTTGAAAAGATTCCTCCTTCTACACAAGCAAAATGCGCTCATCCTCTTGCCTATGTGATATGCGCCATGTAAAGGGGTGAATGTGGAGTGAAAAGTGGTAAATAAAGAATGAGCATGCTAGGAAATAATAGAGAATGTTGCCTAAGGCGTTGATAAATATTGCTAAGGCGTGGGAATTTAGATGTCTCTCAAGGGTGAATAAAATACAAGGCGTGTGAAGTGAAGTATGCTAGGCGTAATTTTATCCTTCATCAAGTATGCTATGCGCCTAAAGTGAAGTGGAAGGGTGGTGGAATAAAGTTGATGAGAGAAAATATTGCTAAGTGGTGAATAAAGATGTTAGGCGTGGATTCAAAATATATCCTTCATGATAAATAAATACGCCCAAGGTGATGGAAGTGAAGTAAAATGTGCTAGGCACCTTCATGAAAATTTTCCAAGTCAAGTTTCCACCACTGGAAAATGAGTGTGGATGAAACAAAACAGGCAAGGAGAACAGAGTTGAGTAAAATTTCCTAAGGCAAAATTTTCAAGGTGATCCAAAATTTTTCTAAGGCAAATATTTTCTTCCTTAGAAAATACGCCTAGACCCAAGGTGGTGAAATTTTTCTTAAAGCACAGATGAGTTGCCAGTGATGAAGTCAGGATGCTAGCATTGCAGGATGGATTGATTAAAAAAAAAATTTCAAGTCAGAACAACAAGAAATGTTCACATATATGAAGAACGGAATCAAATTTGTTAAGAAAATTATTTTTCCAAGGTTCAAAATTCAAGAAAATTAAATGAACCCATTCGTCGTGCACCCATGAGTTTGACACGTTCTGAAGGAAATTTTCTTCTGGGTATTGAAGATTATCGATGAGGAATGGATTTTAAGGTCTTCCACCGCTTGTCGAGGATTCTGTGATAAAGATTTTGGGTGGGCACAGGATTGATGAATTTTTTAAGGGAAATTTTAAAATTTTCTAAGGCAAATATGAAGAAAATGTGTTTTCAAGGTGAAATCCTCCAGATGATGAATTTGAAAGGAACTGCCTAGGTGAATTTTCCCAAATTCTTCGTGAGGCTAATCTTCCTGATGAATGAAATCAAAATTGTCGACGCTTCAGCTGGTGGGATAAATTTCTTGGAGAAGATGCAGTTGAAGTTATTACCTTCAAATGATGATCTTAAAGTACATCTCTTTGTACGCCCTTGAGGAGGTTGAAATTTGGCTAAGGCATAAAAATTTGAGGATGAAGTTGGCTGGAGAAAACGATGAGCCCTTGAAGATCAAAGCGTGAAAATCAGGTAAGTAAGTTAAGTTTATATTATGAAGTGTTCTAATGCTCCTCTCCTTGCTTGTTTTGCAGGAGGAACGTCGAGACCAAATGATGATGACTTAAAGTGATGAAGCAAATAGTCCAAGATGATGAATCACGAAGGAAGAAAAGGTTGCAAGAAAATGGCTAAGTGTTGAGACTTAGTGACAGAGAAGGGGCGTTTTCAAAACTCAAGATGGAAAAAGAGTGGAAGTTCGAGCAAGGTTGAAGAACAATGTCAAGAAGAAGATCAAGAGCAGTTGAACTCCAGATTCTATCAAATTTTATCTGAGGCAATCTTAGAGACTCTTTTACCCTCCTCCAAGCGATCAACGGAATTGGCTGAACGCGAACAACAGAGTAGTGTGAACGCATTTCAAGGCTGGAATCTTCTAGAAGATGGTGGACATTATGGCTCATTTATTACCCCACTCCTCTTGGTGGCGGTTTTTAGGGCGAATCTTGTTTAGGGCTGAGGTGGCACAATCTGGGCCATCCAGTCGATTGTAATCTGAGCCGTCCGTTGGACTTGGCCAACTATAAAAGGGGGAGTCCCCCTCATTTGTATCTCATTAGACATAAAGGTAGAAGTTAGACAGTAGAGAGTAGAGGGACAACTTAGAAGTAGCTTAGTATAGATTGATAGTGTAGTTTGAAGAAGAGGGAAAGTTTTCCCTTTGAAAACTTTGTAAGAAATTGTTGTGAACACTCTCTCAATAAAAGAGTTTTTCATTGATGGTGAATTTCGCCTTTGTTGTGAGTAGCTAGCAAGGTTTCTTCTCTGCCTTCCCGACTCAAAATGGTAGCGTAAAAATAGTTCAAAAGTATAATTTTCATTCCATGCAAGTGATGCTAATTGTGGAATGTGGTCTTCAATTTGAGCAAAGTCATTTCATCCATACCACTAGTGGTCATTGATGGTGAGTTCGCCTTGCGTGGTCAACTGGAAACGTTTGGGCCTAACTTCAATCACAGTTTGAATGGTGGTATGCGTCGTTGTGATGGTATCTTCATGTCAAATGGTGGTTTGAACATCTTTAGTCATCTCCCCTGAAGATTGCATCGACTCCGTGGAAGCTGTCCGAGGTGAGGCAAGGCGAAGTTTGGTTGAAGTTTGCTGAAGTTGAGCTCCATATCCCACACTTAGAATAGATTTAGACCCCTCTAACCCCTCGCTACCTCCCCTTAATTCAAGTACTTTCTGGAGGAATAGGAAACCCACACTTCATAGACAAATCCTTCGAGCATTTGAATTCCTTTCTCCGCTGCCGAACAATTCCATAAGTCCCCTTGAAATACCAGCAAATCACATCAAGCCAACTGAGACTATTCGCACTAGAGGAACCTTGGAGTTGAACGCACAAACTTTCTTGCAATCTTAGCGTGCGGAATATTTTGATCAAGAGAGGATAGGGTAGCCGTTGGCGACTTTATTCTGCGTTGGTGCGGTCACGAAAAACACATCAACAGGACACAACATTATGCTCAGTTGGGTTGTCGTTACCGGATACTTTACCAATCTCTTCATTCGAAGGGAGGGCCATCTATCAAATGATAGATGTGTGGGGGACCGTATTAAGAGTCCGTGGTTGGCGGAAAAGTGCCCGAGTGATGCTTCTCCTCCATAGCAGGTGACAGATTACACCAAGATTTGAAAGGAAAGGAACCTAGACTGTCTTACTACTATTTGTTCAAAAGCTCTTTGAGCTATGTATGTATCTTTGTGCTTTCTTACTCTGATGCTTTCTTGAAAGGAAAAGGAATAAAATGTTGAAATATGTTGTATCATGTTTATAAATGAAAAGAAAAATTTTATTGCAATGGCATTTTCTCGTTATCTTTACTCGATGTAAAATTAACATGTTTTGCATGCTGGGTGACGCCTTAATTCATGAAATTTATTATTAAAGCATTTGGGCACCTATTTTCTTCATTACAGTTGAAGGAAAACACATATTTTCTCATGCAAGCAAGATTTGAAGGTGCTACAAGTGATATTTTTTAGTTTTCTTCGCAATTCCAGGTTCAGATTGCTTAGAGGGATAATTTTCCAGATTCTATCTTTTCAGCACGTGCATTTCAGACTTCATCAAACTTCATTCAAGGAATAGGTGTCATTTTTTAGAGGCAGAATATAATTTCTATTTTCTCTCTCTCAAAATTCTTCTATCCTTGTCTTAGGTTTTCTCTCGCATGTTCAAATAAATGACAATTTTTCACAATTCTGGTCATTTGGGTTCATTCAGCACAGCGTTGGCAACAAAACCCATGTTTCAAATTTTTTTGAGAAAATTGCCACAATACTCCTCACTTTTTGTACTATGGTTTTTTTCGAAGATTCTTTTGCATGTCAGTGAAAAAGTCAACTTTTTGAAAAATGAAGAATTTGGGTTTGATCAGCACATTGGCACCTACAAAACCCATGTGCCAGAATTTTTTGTGAAAATTGCCCCATTGCTTCTCTTTTTGAAGTACTATGCTTTTTTTCCGAAGAATTCTTTGCATGCTAGTGAAAAAGTCAATTTTTGAGAAAACGGAGAAACTGAGTTTGATCAGCTCTCAAGCGGAAACAAAACCCATATGTTATATTTTTATGGAAAAAATTGCCCTCACAGCCCCCGTTGCCCCTACTACTTTTGTTTCAAAAAGTCCTTGCACGCCAAGGCAAAAGGCATTTTTTTGAACTTTTGACGTTGTGGGTTTACTTAGAAATATATTCTCTACAAAACCCACGTCTTAGAATTTTTCATAAAAGTTGCCCCTCGACAGGGTATTTTTAGCCTCGCCAGAGGCCATTTTTAGCCTCATCGAAAAAGTTGTCAGAACATAGCCGTATTTATAGTTAACAGGCTAGTTTTTTAGTATGCAATCCACTGAGACTGAATTCAAGACCAAATCAGTCTTGATTCACGATTTCATCAGAACAGCTGACATCGACTTGCATCAAGTGGATCCAAAGGTTGACTTGAACGCTTTGGAAAGCATAGACCAAACCACACTTTAAAACATCGAGCACATCCGGGGGTTGATTGATAAGCGTAGATGCTCCAAACCCACAAATTTCATATGGTTTCATACCTCGTATAGTTGATAGCCTTTTGAGGCCAGTTTAGAGGGTTGAATACCGTTGGAACTCTATGTGTGCAGCGAGTTCATATGCATTTCTCACAACTAGAGTGATTGCAGTAAAACTTCGCAGTTTCATCATGCAACACCCTTTCACTGAGAAGAATCAAGAAAAGCGTCAAAGGCATCAAGCTGCAAAAGGAACGGAGATCATCACTCCAATTACAAAGCTGCCAAAGTTACCAATCAGTGAACTGCCAATTGATGTGCAAATATTTTCAAGATTGCTCAATTTGCTAACAGGTAGTAAATTGATAGTTGAGACATGTGACAACCTCCAAATGATGAGGCAGTCAACAACTTCTTGGAGGAGTTAATTGCTCAAGATCACAGCCGGTAGATAGGGCATCCCACCTCTTCAAAATAGACATTAGACACAACAGTTAACTTGATGCCTCTTTCCAAGTTCACTTGTTGTCCCACATTTTTGTGGACGTCTATTTTGGAGTCACCTATGTGGAGCTTTCAGTTAGGTTTTAGTTAAATGATGTTAGTTATCAGTTGACTCTCATATTAAATAAGGACTTGTGTGTTGCAAGGTCTAATCAGTGTAGTTTAAAATCAGTTAACTAAGGTAGTTTTTCCAATTAACTGTTAGGTTGCATACATTTAGACTTAAGAATAAACTCTTGCATGTTTGCAAGACTCATATTAACTCAAGGAGATTTTAGGGTTCCCTACTCCTTTGAGGTTCTATAAATAAGAGCACCTTGCTCATTGTATTTCAACTTTTGTTGTGATAACAAATTGTTGCACCCACCTTGCCGTGCAATATTGCTATTTTGTATAGGTTCACTTTGTTTACTATAAAGCTGGTTTGATCATTCATTGTATGTGTGTCTCATAATGCAATTTGCTGTCCCAAATTTATTTGTTTAAATAATCTTGTTTCATATCTACACCTCAAATAGGTGTTCCACCTCCTTGGGAATTTGTTTATCGTCGCTTCGATGCCATGCTCTGAAGGGTCTTCACATCACACCTCTATGGAAGTGTTCCACCCCTCACCTAGGGAAATGAAAAGTCTGTCATTTTGAAGTGCTTCAATTTTAAACCCACTCTAGCCTGCCATCCTGGAGGAAATTCCCATCCTCTGGGAACCTGGAGCAGCCAGCTCATTGATTGCTCTCAACAACCCATCAACCCCACATCTTGGATGGGTTCAACTCCCCTAAACCCCAGAGGAGTTTGTCGCCAAATCATTCCAACTCATTCCCACCCTCTGCCTTACCTTTCCCAGGAGACAGGACAGCCCTTGGCATTGGTCCCCGGCCTGTGTTGGCATCCCATGGGTTCCAAAGAAACTCACAAAATTGCCTGGTTTTATAACCTGAAAGCCCACCAGCCTGAAGCAAAGATAGCAACGAAATAATTTACTTTTACTATATTTGAAAGAGCCTGGCCTGGAAGAGGCACACAGGCAGTCCGTCAGGACCCTAGACCACCAACCCCTTGGCCAGGAGACAAAACAAAATTACTTGTTCACGATTAAATTAGATCATTTCAGATTGCACATTTCAAGAATAAGACAAATGAAAAGCATTATTATCAACTAGTGCATAACTAACCTAATCTAACATGACTTGTTACTCTTGATCGGAATAGATCTTTGCCTCATTTCTCTCCCTAACCTCGTGGGATGGTAGATTTACTGTGCCAAGGGCGCGTGCACCACCTCGAGTTGGACACCCTCAAGGATTGGTTACCCGTCTTGGGCTCCGTCCGACATTGGATGGATTTACCCGCCTTTCCCTTCCACACACTCCCTATCCTCATCGAGTGTTAGCAAAGGGGAATTTTGGCCCAAAGTCTATTCTCGTAGTAGTAAAGACATAATAGCATTCACTTGTCCTATTGAATTCACAAATCATCACAGATTTGAACATTCACTGATACTGATTCTAATAAGATATGAGTTAGGTACTACATTGTAACCTGCTGTCAGAGGAACTGGAATTCGATGATATAAACCCCAATGTTATATCAGTTGGTTGAGGGTACTTACCTCTGATCATCGTACTAGCTGGACTTTTTCCAGACTTATTTCCTTGAGCCCAATCCATCTTCTTTCCTTTGCACGATGGTGTATCTTCCTAAGATTCAATTGCTCTTGTTTCTTCACACTCATAAGATATCATTAGTGTAACTCAACAGATAAGAATCTATTATCCACAATTATATTAAGCATCATAATTTTATAAGGCTCAACAATTGCTGCAAGCATCATTATTGCATAATCGCATATATAAAGCGAATATCTATCTACATATATACATACTATAATCATTACCAATTATTTATATATATTTATTCCATGTACATGCTATAATCACTATTAATTATATGTATATATATAATATAGATATATATACATATATATTTATTTATTTATAGCTTAATAATCAAACTAAACTTACCTCAAGACAGCATACCTCTGTCTGTCAGCTTGCTGACAGTGACTTCAGTATATATCTACCTTTATTCCCATTTGTTGATTCCTTCCTAAAAGGAATTGTAATTTTGAAACTATATATTAAGATCCCTAACTATTCCCATCGCTGCCTTCTTGCTTGGGTCTCTTTATATGCAAACTAATCTGCATGTCTTTAGGTGACGTCTGCCTAGCCTTTGGTAGCCGCTTCCTCCACTAAATCATCTACTTCTTGAAGTGTGTTCGAGCTCCTTAATATATATATTCCATGTGGTTTCTGGAACTCCGATAAGGCTAATATGATATGAGTCGCCTAACAGAGACACGTATAAGCTGCCGGTGGGGGTCAACGTATATCAACACAGGATTAGTGAATTTCTGATGGCAGACGGACGAATAAAGTATCGTTGGGGTTGTACGGCTGCTAATAAAGCCTTCAATGTCTGGCAGCAGACTAGGGAGTGATTCGCCATTTTGAGAAACCAATGTTCCTTACCTCCTCTCCCCAACATTTCTCCTTAATATTTATACTTTCATATTTCGCACCGGATGATTGTGTTGCTTGGAATAAAGGCACGCCACTTAACCACTTGCCATTACTAACGATCTACAATATTGGTCTTTCCCTTAATCGTTGATTTCTTAACGTCATACTTGCTTAATTACTCGACCTTCATGGTCGCTATTTCCTTGTCTCGTAGACTCTATCTCTTTTATAATTTCGGTTTATATTTTATATTTTATTATTTTATATATCATATTATTAGAATATAATGATTAATATTAGATTGACAATATTTATTTTGTTGATAATAATATTTTATATATTTGACAATTATAATAATATTACCTTATGAAATTGCCAACATTTATATTTATATTTTCGCTATTTCTATAGTTATTCATTTTATTTATTCAATCGGATTTCAAAGTTAGGGTTTGCGATTTTGGGGACATGACAAACACCAACAAAACTGAAGACCAGAACATGGCTTGTTCTGAAAAGAGACTGACAGAAGATACAAGGTCATGGACAATATAGTTCTATACAAGTTCAAAAGCAGGGGAATTGATCATCTCCCCTAAAGGCTAGTTGCACCCATTTGTGCGATTGGAATTCACTGAAGCTGAAAATGAGGTGCTTTTGTCAAGCCTCAAAAATGCCGAAGATGTGGGAATCAAACTCCTATGTGTTAAAGGTGATATGGAGCTGATCAATGAGCTGGTCAAAGGATATTTTCCGGTCAGAAAAGATCACCTGCAGCATTATAGAAATCAAGTTTGGAACTTGATCGACTGTTTTGAAGAAATCAACATCCTGAGAATGGACGACAACAGAACTAACCCCTTCGGGGTATCAGCTTTCCTATCAGAAGAGAAGTAAAGTATTCTAAATTCCCATCAAAAGAGAAGTAAAGCCTTTCAGGAAAAAGCAACATCGATGGAAGGTACTTCCTGCTGCCATACAACCGTTAGTATCTAAAACATTTCATCTCTTCAGGGGTGGAGTGAATTTTCTTTAACTTTCTGTAACGACCTAGTCCATTCGTAAGGTAAAAAGATGTTAATTTTACATCAACAAATAAAGATAATGAGAAAATGCCATTGCAATAAAAAAATTCTTTTCATTTATAAACATGATACAACATATTTCAACATTTTATTCCTTTCCCTTTCAAGAAAACATCAGAGTAAGAAAGCACAAAGATACATACATAGCTCGAAGAGCTTTTGAACAAATAGTAGTAAGACGGCCCAAGTTCCTTTCCTTTCAAATCTTGGTGTAATCTGCCGCCTATTGTGGAGGAGAAGCATCACTCGGGCACTTTTCCGCCAACCACGGACTTTTAATGCGGTCCCCTGCACATCTATTATCCAATAGATGGCCCTCCCTTCAAACAAAGAGATTGGTAGAGTATCCGATAACGACAACCCAACTGAGCATAGTGTTGTGTCCTACACAACTAGAACCTTTCTATTTCACAATCTCGAACTAGTATAAAGGATCACAATGAACTGACAATGTAGTCTCATGCATCACACAGTCTAAGTGGATGATGTACCTTGCACTACTTTGGCCAAAGTATTCTCATTCAATACTTCGAATGAAGGTCATCTATCATAAACACTACTCAGGGCCGATTTGACTTAAGGATATCTTACACTACGCATAGGTTTGTCCTTCGATGGATATTACGTACCCCCAACATCCTACAATAAACTAAACTACTAGAAATGAAACAGCATAACAAGTAATCACAATTTCCCCTCCTATATTGGACATCTTCATCCTAGGAGTATCTCAAGCTATCTAAGTTAACCTAATAACTTAAGTTGTGGATCATTACTTGACTCAATGCCTTCATTTCCTTCCCAGTATTTAGTAACTAATTACAACCATATTCTCCTTATATGGATATCATACAATTGATGCAAAACACAACAAGTATGCATATTCACCTTTTAAACAACTTACTTCCTTGGTGCAACTATATGCAGATCATAGAATTAAATCACTTTCAATTCACAATAGAAATACAGATCACAATGCAAACACCTAACTATGCACAATCAGTAAATGCATTTCCAGAAATATATTAAGAATTACTATTGGAAACAATAGTAGAAGAATATCCCATGCCTGATTTAAGCTTTTCTCCAACGATGATGGATTGGTCTATGCTTGTAGCACTTCCAAACTACCGGCAATCCTTCAACTAGAGCTTTGTTTCTGTCTCAGAAAATGAACACTCAACAATTGAAATACAGCTGATAATTGATTTCAGCTTCTCAATTATAACTCAGAAATTGTGATGATGGTTGCTCTTTTAGTTTGTACAGAAATGACTCTCAGGAGTATAATGAATGCTCTCAAAAAATATAATGATTCTGCTCTCAGAAATATGATAAAT
>VDFB02298391.1:0-22138 GCA_007258455.2 Sequoia sempervirens
AATTCTTTTCATTTATAAACATGATACAACATATTTCAACATTTTATTCCTTTCCCTTTCAAGAAAACATCAGAGTAAGAAAGCACAAAGATACATACATAGCTCGAAGAGCTTTTGAACAAATAGTAGTAAGACGGCCCAAGTTCCTTTCCTTTCAAATCTTGGTGTAATCTGCCGCCTATTGTGGAGGAGAAGCATCACTCGGGCACTTTTCCGCCAACCACGGACTTTTAATGCGGTCCCCTGCACATCTATTATCCAATAGATGGCCCTCCCTTCAAACAAAGAGATTGGTAGAGTATCCGATAACGACAACCCAACTGAGCATAGTGTTGTGTCCTACACAACTAGAACCTTTCTATTTCACAATCTCGAACTAGTATAAAGGATCACAATGAACTGACAATGTAGTCTCATGCATCACACAGTCTAAGTGGATGATGTACCTTGCACTACTTTGGCCAAAGTATTCTCATTCAATACTTCGAATGAAGGTCATCTATCACTACTCAGGGCATTTGACTTAAGGATATCTTACACTACGCATAGGTTTGTCCTTCGATGGATATTACGTACCCCCAACATCCTACAATAAACTAAACTACTAGAAATGAAACAGCATAACAAGTAATCACAATTTCCCCTCCTATATTGGACATCTTCATCCTAGGAGTATCTCAAGCTATCTAAGTTAACCTAATAACTTAAGTTGTGGATCATTACTTGACTCAATGCCTTCATTTCCTTCCCAGTATTTAGTAACTAATTACAACCATATTCTCCTTATATGGATATCATACAATTGATGCAAAACACAACAAGTATGCATATTCACCTTTTAAACAACTTACTTCCTTGGTGCAACTATATGCAGATCATAGAATTAAATCACTTTCAATTCACAATAGAAATACAGATCACAATGCAAACACCTAACTATGCACAATCAGTAAATGCATTTCCAGAAATATATTAAGAATTACTATTGGAAACAATAGTAGAAGAATATCCCATGCCTGATTTAAGCTTTTCTCCAACGATGATGGATTGGTCTATGCTTGTAGCACTTCCAAACTACCGGCAATCCTTCAACTAGAGCTTTGTTTCTGTGTCAAAAAATGAACACTCAACAATTGAAATACAGCTGATAATTGATTTCAGCTTCAAAATTATAACTCAGAAATTGTGATGATGGTTGCTCTTTTAGTTTGTACAGAAATGACTCTCAGGAGTATAATGAATGCTCTCAAAAAATATAATGATTCTGCTCTCAGAAATATGATAAATCTGCTCTCAGAATTTGATGCATTTTTCCCAGAAATAGAAAAATGATTGCTCCCAAAAAACATACAAATTTCTGATCTCAGAAGTTGATAATGAATGATCACAAAAAATGAAATGTATGCTCTCAAAAACAATACGTAGGAAGCAAAGCAAGTAGAAGAGATAAAAAATGAAGAATGTGGCAAACAGTGTGGTGTTTGCAAATGAGGATGGGGTGGTTATTTATACAGCCCCCAGCCTCAACAAGTGTGGTGTTTACAAATGAGGATGGGGAGGCTATTTATACAGCCCTCAGCCTCAACAAGTGTGGTGTTTACAAATGAGCATGGGGTGGCTATTTATACAGCCCCCAGCCTCAACAATTTCCAAATAAAAGGGCATTCGAACTGCCAGAACAGCAAGTTGAATTATTCCATCAATATGTGGCAGATTTCCAATAACATAACTAGTCTCATGGAGATGAGTCGATCTCCAAAACTGAAAACAAGTAAATACTTTATCAAAAGACACATGGTTAATTTCTTAGCATCGACACCTACAGTCGATTCATCCAGCAATGGCGGATTTGATAAATTAGTGAAAAAGTCCTCCTTGTTTTGAAGACACATTGACAGAATTAGCAGCTAGAAGATTGAATGAATCAAAGACAAATTGAGCACACTTCTTAATGCGGAAATCCTTCCTGCACAACTCCTTCCGTCATTTCCAGTGCTCAAAAGTTTGGAAGATTATTAATTCGATTTCAATAGTTGAGTCCAAAATATTTCATTTAATAGAAAGGTTCGATTCAAATGTGAAATATTCCGAGCCAATTTTTTTTTACTTTTTCAAATTGCAGATTACAAACCAATGCACCCGTTAAGGTTAGAGGATAAACCAAAACGTGCAATAAGCAACTCTAACCAGAATGTACACCAGGATCCCGATGTGGGCAAGGTGTGAGCATTGGTCAGAGGATCTGAACTAAACTGCTTATGCAAAAAGCAACTCTAACCAAGGATGGTGCCGATGATGGCGAGCATATGGTCAGAGGATCTTCTACTCTAAATGCTGAAAGGAACTCAACGTCAAGTATGTGCTACCCAATCCAATACGGAGTGAGGGGCGACCATATGACGGAGTGATTACAATAACAATGCTTGAAAAGACAATGCGGAAAGCTGGAAATACTCAACACCCAGAATGTGCTTTCTAACCCAGACTGGGATAGTAGTTACCATAGGGAGGAGATGAATTAAATACAATATCAATGCTGAAAGTAAGAAGACGATTACAATCTGATCAAGCAAGAATCTAATGGCTGTCAGTACTACTGCCAGCTTACAATTTGAGAGATGAAATCTTGCTAACAATATAAATCAGCATATGATAGAGTTATACAATATTCGTGAATTTAGTTGCTGAGTAATAAAGATCAACGGAAATGGCCATAACTAGATCCAACCTTGTTTTCCAGACCTGGGCAATCTTCTCTGAAGTCTCCTCAATGCTTTTAAAGGTTCCTCATCACCATCCAATGAAGAACTTAGCAGATTTCTCAAGACTGTATAACAGACCTGCAACTTCCAATGAATAACCAGCAACAGTAGATTTCTTGGAATGCTCAAAACTCACTCTTAACTTATCCAAATTGCCTATTATGAATTGCAACTCACTAATAGACTAAAAGCGCTAAAGCTAAGAACAGAAAACTGACTTAAAAGGCAGATAACAGGAAATGCACAGTTCCCAATGCAAATGAAAAGTACGGCCCCAGCAGTAAGGCGATTTCTCTTTTAAAATTCAAAATCACTTCACAAAAATCTACAACTTAGCATACTATGGCGCCTAGCCAAAATGGAATGAAATAGACAATACCCACAACTGATTTTTTTGTCTTTTTTGATTTATGAATAAGACATCGAATCTGCTAAAGCTAAAATGCTAAAATCAGAAAACTCTAATATGCAAGATCTGATCCTAAGAAGACAAATGCAGATTACAGTACACGATTTCCAATAAACTCACAAGCAAGACTAAAAATCATCACTAGTTGTTGTCTTACAAACAAGAAGCGATGCCTGAGCTAGGAGGCCTTCATTCCTCGAAGCGATTCCAGAGCCAATCCGGCAGCATAACAGTATAGTAGACCAAAGATGTGAAATGATGCTCAAAGTCTCCCTTTTATAATTTTCCAGTTGACTTCACGAAACCCTAAAATCCACTTTCAAGTCAAAACCCTAATCTCCTCAAAGATGGCGTCCCACCTTTCCAAGCAACTTTGTCTTTTAATAATATTTTAATCTTTCTTGAAAAAGGCGTCCATTTTGAACTTAATAATAAACTTCATAAAAGAAATAATTAATCCTCTTAATGAAGCACCACCCTTAAAGAACACCTTTTAAAAAGACTTGAAGTGATTAAGCTAGGCTAAGGGGGGGTCAACGTTAAATTATAACATTAAAACGTGACTTTAATAAAATAGCTCAACTTATCTCTCCAACTGCGCCCCGAAGCCATCAATGAGTAAGCCAACCAAATCAAACTGACTTAGGAAGTCAACCAAGCTGAACCCAACTGAAAAGCTACCAAAAATAGAATTTACTAAAATAGTAAATTCCGTAAAATGCCTCCGAATGCCGAAGATGAAGACACCACCGCTGGCTCTCTCAAAACCCGTAAAGAACTTACCATTGAATCCACCATCTCTCGAAAGCAATGACCTCAAAATAGGAAACCCCACTTTACCTTCCGACTAGCCTCGGTTTCCAAAAGGCCAACAAATACAAGAACAATCAGGTTGAGAAGGGGACATTACACCGCCCCTTAAGATTGTCATTGTTTGTCCTTCGCCACCGTGAAACTGTGATACAAAATATTCATCATCATCTTTCCAAGTCGTGATCCTCCATAGGCGTGTTCTTCCACTTCATCTGTGGCTCTTCGATGGTTCTTTTCTCAAAGAACGCTCTCTCGTCAAGTATTCTGGAATTAGAACCAACTGTCCCTCTTCATCCAACGGTGGCAACTGTGATGAAGCAACCACATTATGTCCCAGTGCCTTCTTGAGGCGAGACACGTGGAAGACGTTATGCACTCTGCTATCAGAGGGTAGCTCTAATTCATAAGCTACTGCCCCAACTTTTCTGATGACCCTAAATGGCCCAGAAGCTTGTGCTTGAGCTTCACCCACTCTTCTTGAGAGTAGACTGTCTATAAGGCTGTAAGCGAAGATAGACCATATCCCCAACCTCGAAAGAACGCTCAACACGCCTCTGATCAGCATACAACTTCTGCTGATTTTGTGCAATCTGCAAATTATCCTTCAAGGATTTCATTATGTCTTGACTATGCTGCAACAAATCCTTGGCTAGGGGTGCTTTGTTGTCACCAAACACCAAATCTGCAAAACTAGGTGCTTCATACCCATAAAGTGCCAAGAAAGGAGACATCTTAATCGACATATGGAAAGAAGAATTGTAGCAGTACTCGCCTATATGCAGCCACTTAACCCATGCTCTCTGCTGCTCTGACACATAGTTTCTCAAGTAGCCTTCCAACCACTTGTTCACTACTTCTGTTTGTCCATCAGTTTGGGGGTGATAACTAGTGCTTGGAGTGAGCACCGTACCACTCATTCTGAAAACTTCTTGCCAAAACGTACTTAGGAACTTGCTGTCCCTATCACTCACAATGTTCTTTGGCAACCCATGCAGCCTAAACACCTCTCGAAAGAACAAATCTGCAACTTGGGCTGCAGAAAAAGTGCTGGTAATGGCGAAGAAATGAGCAAATTTGGTTAATCTGTCAACTACCACGTAAATACAATCCTTCCCTTGGGCCTTGGGCAACCCAGTGATGAAGTCCATCGAAATGCTTTCCCATTTTTGATTGGGAATTGGAAGTGGTTGCAGCAAACCGGCGGGTAAAGTATGCTCATTCTTATTCACTTGACAAACAGGGCACTCCTGAATGTAGCGTTGTACTTCTCCTTTCAATCCTTTCCAAGAAAACCTTTCTCGGATCTGCCTATACGTCTTGAAAAAACCTTGGTGACCAGCAACTGGAATATCATGGAAAGTCAAAAGAATCTTCTTCTTAAGCTTAGAATCAGCCACCAGAAAGATTCTTCCCTTATAATGTATCAATCCCTCAACCACCTTGTACCTTTCATCATGAAAAGTACCCTCAAGAATGCTGGTTGCAAACTGATTTTTGGCATAATCAGCAAGCAACAAGTCTCTCCAATCTGCAGTAAGCTCACACAATGAGCTAAGATGAGGTCTCCTTGACAACGCATCAGCCACGATATTATTTTTTCCTTTGACATATTCAATGTCAAAGTCGTAAGCTTGAAGCTTACTCACCCATTTCTGTTGCCTCTCATTTAGGTCCTTCTGGTGCATGAAATGCTTGAGGCTATTGTGGTCAGTCTTAACCACGAATTTGTTCCCCACCAAGTACTGCCTGAACTTGGCTAATGCATGCATAATGGCAAGCATTTCTTTGTCATAAATTGAATATGTCCTTTCGACACCCCGTAATTTTCTGCTCTCAAACACGATAGGGTGTTTGTCTTGCATCAGGACAGCCCCAACTCCTTCACCTGATGCATCACACTGCAGCTCGAATGGCTTGGAGAAATCAGGGATAGCCAGAACCGGACATGAGCTCATGATCTTCTTAAACTTGTCAAAAACAACTTGAGCCTTTTCTGACCAAACAAAGGCTCCCTTTTTGGTGAGATCAGTAAGAGGAGCAGCATTCTGTGAATACCCCTTTACGAATCTCCGATAAAAACCACAAAGACCCAGAAAACCTTTCAACTGAGTCAAATTCTCAGGTGGTGGCCAATCAACCACTGCTTTGATCTTTTCCGGATCCACCTTCACTCCCTCAGCACTGATGATGTGGCCAAGGTACAATAACTCCTCCATTCCAAATTCACATTTGGAAGCTTTTGCGAACAAACTCTCAGATTCTAGAATACTAAGCACTTCCTCCAAGTGCTTGAGATGATCTTCCCAGGTCTTGCTGTAAATCAGAATATCATCAAAAAATATCAACACAAATCTCCTTAACTGATTCTGAAAAACACGGTTCATGCAAGACTGAAAGGTAGCCGGAGCGTTAGTCAACCCAAATGGCATGACTAAGAATTCGAAATGGCCATAGTGACATCTGAAAGCTGTCTTCTCCACATCAGATCCCCTCATTCGAATCTGATGGTAACTCGATCTCAAGTCGATCTTCGAGAAGAACTTGGCCCCATGTAGCTCATCAATGAGCTCATCTATTCTGGGAATGGGGTATCTGTTTTTGATGGTGCTCTGATTCAGAGCACGATAGTCCACGCACATGCACATGGTACCATCCTTCTTCTTCACAAGGACCACTGCAGATGCAAAGGGGCTCTTGCTTGGGCGAATGAAACCCATCTCCAAGAGTTCTTGAATATTCTTCTCGATCTCATCCTTTTGCCTCTTCGGGTACCGATATGGAGTGGTGATCACCGGTTTAGCTCCTTCCTTGAGCTCTATGATGTGTTCTGAACCCCGTTCAGGTGGTGGTCCAGGAGGCAAATCTGCAAAGACTTTGCTCTTCTTCGTAAGTAGTGACTGAATATCAAGAGGATGGTCACGTTTAGTCTCAACAGGACTATCAGAAAGGATCATGCATTCAGCAACCCACTCTGCTTGATCGTGACGGATCAGCCTTGCCATTCTTTTGAATGACACAACCCGAGGGCCCCCATTCGACATTCCCCTCAGAACTATCTTCTTCCCATCAGCTTGGAACTTGAGCTCCATAGTCTGCAGATTCAAAGAGATCTCCCCAAGAGA
The DNA here is from genome assembly GCA_007258455.2 of Sequoia sempervirens. Taxonomy (NCBI): domain Eukaryota; kingdom Viridiplantae; phylum Streptophyta; class Pinopsida; order Cupressales; family Cupressaceae; genus Sequoia; species Sequoia sempervirens. The sequence continues at coordinate 7,107 of VDFB02298391.1, forward strand.
TCGCAGCCATTGAATGCCTAAGACGGCATCAGTATCACCAATGTGGACTACGTAGAAGTCATCCTTGACTTCGTAATTTCCAAATTGCATGGTCATGTTCGAAATTTTCTTGGTGCAAGAGATATGGAATCCATCGGCAAACATGACCTTAAACCCTTCAAAATCCTCTGTTTGCAGCCCCTTCTTTGCTACCACAACTTCATCAATGAAGTTATGAATTGCTCCAGTGTCGATCAAGGCAACGATTCGCTGCCCTTTGATCATCCCACGAACCTTGAATGATTCGTTTCTTTGAAAGCTAGAAAGTTGAGCTAAAACTCCACCACTTTCCTTCTCATCTCCGGATTCTTCTGGAGCTCTTTCTACTTCACTTTCTTCAAAATCAGATTGCTGGTCGGAAAAATCAGAACTACTCTCCCCAGCAGAATAGTACTCAATCTGATTGAACTTAACCCCTTTAGGGCAAACATGATCCTGTGACCACTTTTCCCTACATCAAAAACACAACCCTTTTCTTCTGAGTTCATTCAGGGTTTCTGGATCCAACCTGGTGACATGGGGATTGCGATTCTTGAACTCTTTGTGTTGAGGTCTCAAAGGCGGTCTATGCTAAGGTCTCTTCCCTTTATCCCTTTTTTGAAAGGGGGAGTTCGACTGAAATTTTGCCTTAGGAGCAGCCCACTCCATGTTTCTTGCCTTTTTAATGGCCTCTTGCAGTGTTGGAGGGTCAAAGGCTTTAATCCAACCTTTGAGGGGTTCTGTCAAACCTTCACTGAACAGAATCACCAATCTCCTTTCCGTGATTCCAGTCACCATGACTGAGAGCCTCTGAAACTCCGCAATGTAGGCATCAACTGTGCCATACTGTCTCAATTGTGCAAGCTCTCTGAAATGGATCTCAGGATCTTTTTTCTCAAACCTCTCGATGAGCCTAGTGGCGAACTCATCATAAGTTGTGATAGACCGATGACCCAGAGTAACGAGGCCATGGTACCACCACTCGTGCACCACCCCATCAAGGTGTAGTGTAGCGAACTTGATCGCTTCTTCTTCTGCCATTGGTCTGAGAGCTAGATAGTTATCCAGCTTCTGAATCCAAGCTCGGGCTGAACTTGTATCACTCCCGTCAAAGTGTGGAAGTGTAACCTTGTTGACAGCTTGGTACAACTCTCCTTGATTTGATGGTCTTCTTTGATCAAAGTGTCTCCCTTGCCCTTTGTTTTTTCTCTTATGGTCCATGAAATCATTGAAGGACATGTCCATCCTGATGTCGGCAGGTAGAGAGTCATACTCTGTACGCCAAGCCTCAACTGCTCCACGAATGAAGCATTCTCTTCAGGATCTGGCTGAGTGACTACAGGAGCCACAAAGGTGGGTTTGAATGGCCTGGAAGAAATGTAAGTGTTGTTTGACACTGTTCGAGCTGCCTGCTCTTCATGCTGGTTGGAAGCACTATGCTCCCCTCCGTGGCCTGAGTTGTTCTGTGGAGTGGTATTCTGACCCACTTTCCCCATCATGAACGATACCATGTCCATCAAGGCATCCATCTTTCTTTCAAATCTCTTCCCGGGACTCGTAGATCTGTCTCTTCCTTTCCCACTGTCATCTCTGTTGTTGGTAAACCTCTCGTTACCCCCAACTGATCTTTCACCCTCTGCCATATCTGATTCTTGAGAAGACTCCCAATGAGCCCTCAAGACTTCTGAAGCTGTCTGACCCTCTGGGGCCTGATAAAGCTGGAACTGTTTTCCAACCTTCTTGTCTTCCCTGGCAATGTACCTCTTTTCTCTGTCACTCATAGACAGAATGAACACAGGATGGTAAGATCTTGGCTCTGATACCACTGAAATATTCCGAGCCAATTTTTTTTTACTTTTTCAAATTGCAGATTACAAACCAATGCACCCGTTAAGGTTAGAGGATAAACCAAAACGTGCAATAAGCAACTCTAACCAGAATGTACACCAGGATCCCGATGTGGGCAAGGTATGAGCATTGGTCAGAGGATCTGAACTAAACTGCTTATGCAAAAAGCAACTCTAACCAAGGATGGCGCCGATGATGGCGAGCATATGGTCAGAGGATCTTCTACTCTAAATGCTGAAAGGAACTCAACGTCAAGTATGTGCTACCCAATCCAATACGGAGTGAGGGGCGACCATATGACGGAGTGATTACAATAACAATGCTTGAAAAGACAATGCGGAAAGCTGGAAATACTCAACACCCAGAATGTGCTTTCTAACCCAGACTGGGATAGTAGCTACCATAGGGCGGAGATGAATTAAATATAATATCAATGCTGAAAGTAAGAAGACGATTACAATCTGATCAAGCAAGAATCTAATGGCTGTCAGTACTACTGCCAGCTTACAATTTAAGAGATGAAATCTTGCTAACAATATAAATCAGCATATGATAGAGTTATACAATATTCGTGAATTTAGTTGCTGAGTAATAAAGATCAACGGAAATGGCCATAACTAGATCCAACCTTGTTTTCCAGACTTGGGCAATCTTCTCTGAAGTCTCCTCAATGCTTTTGAAGGTTCCTCATCACCATCCAATGAAGAACTTAGCAGATTTCTCAAGACTGTATAACAGACCTGCAACTTCCAATGAATAACCAGCAACAGTAGATTTCTTGGAATGCTCAAAACTCACTCTTAACTTATCCAAATTGCCTATTATGAATTGCAACTCACTAATAGACTAAAAGCACTAAAGCTAAGAACAGAAAACTGACTTAAAAGGCAGATAACAGGAAATGCACAGTTCCCAATGCAAATGAAAAGTACGGCCCCAGCAGTAAGGCGATTTCTCTTTTAAAATTCAGAATCATTTCACAAAAATCTACAACTTAGCATACTATGGCGCCTAGCCAAAATGGAATGAAATAGACAATACCCACAACTGATTTTTTTGTCTTTTTTGATTTATGAATAAGACATCGAATCTACTAAAGCTAAAATGCTAAAATCAGAAAACTCTAATATGCAAGATCTGATCCTAAGAAGACAAATGCAGATTACAGTACACGATTTCCAATAAACTCACAAGCTATACTAAAAATCATCACTAGTTGTTGTCTTACAAACAAGAAGCGATGCCAGAGCTAGGAGGCCTTCATTCCTCGAAGCAAACCCAGAGCCAATCCGGCAGCATAACAGTATAGTAGACCAAGGATGTGAAATGATGCTCAAAGTCTCCCTTTTATAATTTTCCAGTTGACTTCACGAAACCCTAAAATCCACTTTCAAGTCAAAACCCTAATCTCCTCAAAGATGGCGTCCCTCCTTTCCAAGCAACTTTGTCTTTTAATAATATTTTAATCTTTCTTGGAAAAGGCGTCCATTTTGAACTTAATAATAAACTTCATAAAAGAAATAATTAATCCTCTTAATGAAGTGCCACCCTTAAAGAACACCTTTTAAAAAGACTTGAAGTGATTAAGCTAGGCTAAGGGGGGGTCAACGTTAAATTAAAACATTAAAACGTGACTTTTTAATAAAATAGCTCAACTTATCTCCCCAACTGCGCCCCGAAGCCGTCAATGAGTAAGCCAACCAAATCAAACTGACTTAGGAAGTCAACCAAGCTGAACCCAATTGAAAAGCTGCCAAAAATAGAATTTACTAAAAATAGTAAATTCCAGAAAATGCTCTGAATGCCGAGATGAACATACCACTGCGAAGCTCTCTGAAAACCCAGAAAGAATCCGCCATTGAATCCACCATCTCTGAGCAATGACCTCCTCAAAAATAGGAAACCCTAATTTTTACCTTCCGACTAGCCTTCAGGTTTCCAGAAAAAGGCCAACAGTCACAGGAACGATCAGGTTGGAGAAGGGGACATTACAAAATGTTTAGTAATTCCATTTAAATCAAATAAAATATGAATAGCCCGATTCAAATGTTAAGTTAATGATAAATAATCATTGTTAGGAAACAAGTCAATTTCCTTAATGAAGATCAATTTAGAAAATAATTCAATTTTCACAATTGAGATTTAAAATTAAATAATTATATATATATATTATATTATTTATATATATATATATATCAAATTATTGTTTTAATAATATATATACATATATTATTAAATACCTCTGTATCATATGTATATATATATATATATGTATGTATTATTTTGCTATAGTTTATATATTATATATATATAATATAAATATATATATTTACATATATACATATATATATATATATATCCCATAATGAACATATCGTTAGCCAGTCAGCATATCCGATATGTATATATATATATACATATCTATGGAAAGTCATCAGGCGATAAAAATATAATATTATTATCCACATAACTTAGGTTGTGTGTATATATACATGTATATACATTCATATATATTCCTCTATGTGCACGTATATGTACGTATACCATATTGATGCATTTGTATGAGCATATCCATTTGCCAGCATACGTTTGTATTGATATGTATATACATATGGATATGTGCATATACTATATACATGTATATATGCCCACTTCCTATCCACTTACATTCAATAACATTACCATCATAATAATCATAATAACATAAACAAATACATAGATAAACATCACTTATACATGCATACAGAAGTAGACAAGACTCCTAATGCAACCATACAAGCTTATGGATGACTTACCTATAACTCACACAAACTGACTCAACTTACTCAATCTAAGTGACGTGTGTGTATGCTCAAATGGTTTACTTTACCAATTACCCGACCAAGCTCCTCTCTTGAGTGATACTTCCCCTCCGCCTGGAGGAATGGTTCACATACTTGCATCCAATGACACACTAACAAGAGTCATATGTTCACAACATAAGCAGTATACATGAAACATCTCAAAATTTAGAATAAACATTACTCAATAACTTTGCATGCAACATTCATCAAGGATAACATCAAATAGAAATAACATTAAATGATACAATCATTAAATGGAAGAACACACATATTGAAAACAAGGAACAACATGTTTTATTCATTTTCAGGATTCTCATTACAATCAATTTACCCTATGCAAATAGTACCTATACAATCGGGGTGTAACAGTGGGTAAGGGGTAAGTGCCAAGGAAATACTTTATAATAAGAGGGTATTTTTTGTACATAAGGTGTTCAAAACCATGTTCTCAAATCTCTTGGTAAGGGGATCATAATTTATTTATTTGGATGAATTTGGTGAGGCATAGGAAAAATAATATAATTATTTATCAATTTGCATCTCTTCAAGAGGTCCGAGGGAATTGGATTTCTTTGAGTGGCACTATGTGTCACTAGTCGTTTGAATTTTGGCAATTATAAGACCCTCTTAGTGCCATGAAAATTGCTAAATGCAACTATGACAACTTATAAGGTGTGCTAAGAGTTGTTAAACTTAGTTGTGGATATGGAGGAAATCACAAAATCATTGTTGGAAAAAGCAACACATGCATTAAAACCAATGCGTGCAAGCATGAAAAAGCAATGCATGAATTAAACACATGAAACTCAGACTAGACACTTGAACAATAATTTTTGCAGCATAAACAAAACATCAACTATCATTATTAAAATGTTGTACACAAATCACGTATTTATAAGTTTACAAAATGCCAAATGGTATTTTTGAGATTTAGGATAATCATACAATAATCCAAAAATCAAGTCTTTAAGCTAATCCATTAAAAATAACTGAAAGACTAAAAAAAAATTACATTAAAGCAAAAAAATATAAATAAAGTTTAGATGAAAGCTTACTAAAAATAGGAGCTCCAAAATCTGTCCCAAAAATATATCCTTTGCTTGATTCTATTCTCAAAATAGAACTAGCTAAACATAGCTAGTCTAAAATCTCCTCACAAAGCTTGTGATCATAGCAAATCCTTCAAAGACACTTGAAATTGAAGACTTGCCATGACTTGAATCTGAAAACCCTAGACAAGCAAGATGAATCATAATGCTTTTGTGGTGATTAACACTCACTGAAAAGTACCGCAAAGGAATTCCGTATGACTTAGATTAGACAATGAACCTTAAAAACCACTGAAAGCTACTGTTGCCACCCCTGCAGATCTTTGGAATATCTGAAATCTCCTTACCTTCCAACACCTCACACCCTCCTGCCTACACTTGGACACTTCAACTGAAAATGAAGTGCTAGAGAAGTGTAGGCACATGCCTAGGTGGGCATAACCAGTTGACCCACACACTTTTATAATAATAACATGGCAATGGGACGAGAAATGTGAACCTTGGGGCCTCAATCTAGCAATAAAATAAAGTACACCCTTCAGATCACTTAACCACTCACTTTTTGCTCATGAAATGAAAAGTACATGCTTTGGGACCCTCTATTACTTAGTCAATTTCATGCAAAGTTCACTTTTGGATGCGGTTTTTCAGGCAAAAGTGTGTGCTTGGAGATCTTTTTACATTCACTTTTGCACACATTTTTGGACACTTTACCATGTTTCAATGCCTTACTCAAATTTTCGCCAATTTTGGCAAATGCACATGGTGTGTGCCTAAGGTCACTTAAGTACGGCAAGACACCCAAAAGTATGTGTTATTGTGATTGATCACTTTTCTTAACTTTGTTAATTTCTAGTCTAGGAAAACGCACCACAAGAGTTACTTCTTCAACAGCTTATTCAATTCGAATCTTGACATCTCAACTTCACTCTTGTCGATTGACTTAACAAAACAAACAATAACTTCCGACGATGAAGGACTTGCTGACAACACGCAAAAGCAATGAAGGAACAACAATGATATTTAATAACTTCTCATGACAAGCTAACAAGAAAACTTGTTAAACCATGACAAAAGAATTCTGGTACAAAAGTTTCATAGGGATACAACATACCCAAAAAGTGGATTATGAGAACATAGTACTTCGATGTAGGAACTATTTTGAATGATCGTTTGGTTGTTGCTTGTCTGCAGGTAGAGCAAACGCAACAAAATACTTCAGTTTTCAACTACTGCAGTCTCTCCATTCCAAAAAAGGATACATGGTGGAAGAGTGGTAGCACAAAGAGCATCGTTGGGTTAATCCACATGAAATGAGCCAGGAAAGGAAAATCAACAAGAGGTACAATAGCTTTCTCCACTAGGACTTTCAAAATCTAATAAGTGCGCAACACAATCCTATTCTCTTCTTGTACAAAATATGTAATTAAAATACCTGAAGATCTGGAACACCATTGTACACTGATACATGGCAATCTCAAACTCGTCTTGAGCAAAATTCACTGACAGTAATTTCATGGAAAGAGAAAGACGTCTGAGTTGTAACAAGAATCCTCTCAACAAGAAAAGAAGTGAAACAAAGAGTAAACCCCACCTCCTCATTTGCCAATCAGACCTTCTAAAAGTTTGCAATAGTTTGTTGGGAATAAGGGATAAGCTTATATTTTTGCATTAATGGCTATAAAAAAGTGACACTCTCTACTCTCCATATTAGATATTGCCGATTCACAAGCCATTAATTATATAATAATTCTTTCTATTAATATAATTGTATATTTACCCAAAATGAAAAGGAAATTAGACTGAACTTAATGAAAATTCCAACAAAATGCAGTAAAACATTTTTTAAAATTAATTACAAAATGTCTAAAACTAATAGCATTAAAACTCTTAGAATAGAGTTTAATGGAGCAAACTTAAGAAGTTAAAGCAAATACACTTCCCAAATGATGCTCTATTGTATTGGTTTCTTAATTGCATGTGTCAGTGGTCTGCAACTATTGAATTTTTATTTTTGTACTTTCCTCTTTTTGAGCCTCTCGAAGGTTTTCTCTTCTTAAAACCTTCTCTTTTACACTGATATACTCTCAAGTCCCATTAACCTACTTTTGGTCACACATGAACATTAATATAATTTATTTCTGTCTTTCTTCTTTCTAGATTCAAGCCCAGAGTATAAACATGGTGAAGTGCTGAAATACAGTAAAATTATACAATACCCAATAGGCTGGGTGGAGGGCCGGACATACCCCTTACTTGTGGAATTGATTAATTGAATCATTAAAAACAAATCTAGTACAATAGAGAAAAACATTTTCTTTTTAAAATGGAAACAATTACAAATTAACATTAATATAGTGATGAAAATAAATGAACAGTAATTACAAATTGAACTAAAATTTCAGATGCAAATCTCGGTTAGTTTGGAAGCAAAGCTTACCCACAAAGGAGAATTCAGCAGATCAAATAAAAACTGTTAATATACAAAGGAAGAAAAAACTCTTCTTAGAATATCCAAAATTGACATCAGTATACTCGACTGAATTAACTAAGCAATCTCAACGAAGTAAACTAAAATTTCTAAATAAAATGCATATAATTAAGAAATCCCAGCAGACGAAAAACTTTCAATAAATAAAAATTAGCTATTGTTTCTTAGTTGCAAGCCTGATATCACCATCAGCATCTGATGCCTTTATTGATATGTTCCATTTAAGTATAAATGGCCAGCTTTCAATTAAAAAAAAAAAATTGTTACTTAAAAATCTAGAAGCATGGGATGGGATGTAACTAACTTGTATAGAATTGTTGGAGCCGATATAATATTGATCGACAGTCTTCAGCCATCCAACATCATCGTGAGTGTGGGGAACCAGATGAACATTCAATTTTCCTGCAACTACTCCACTTGTAGTATTGTACTGTGGTAGACCAGCATTTGCATTTAACACCATTAACGCTAACAAAGGAATCAAACATGCCACGACTTCTCTCAACGCCATCCCCAAACCTGTTCTGGTCCTTTTTTTTCATCTACGGAAGAAGTATAAATATAATAAGAATGGAACTCGCGAAGTTGGTCATGATGATAATTACGATTTTCCTGTCTTCTTCTATTTTATGTCTTTTACGGGTGAATTTGCTTCTACAATTTGCGTCCAACTTGGTAAAATCGTCCCGAAATTGATTGTATGGGCGGGCATTGCAAGTAATTAACTTCCAGAGCATTACATAGCTACAGTCGGTGAAAACCGCTTTCTGGTTAATATGGATTGAATCGAATAAAACAGAGCACAAGATGATTAGCAGCAACATTTCAAGGTATACGACAATGTCGACGGAGACATTGAACATGGGGCAATTCACTGACTGCGTTTGCTGACTGGAATCGAATGTGATGGCATCCATACAACTAATATTTTTCTCCCGCTGTATCAAAAGAGGCAATGATTTATGGGGGAGAATCAATTTTATGAGTATTTTTTTATTTATTATTATAGTGGTGATTTTTTTATTTTTTTGGGTTTAGGATTCATTTTGATTCATTTGTCTAGAATATATAGAATTAATTATTACATTATGAGTCAGCAATAATAAATATGGATAAATGTCAATTGAAATATTTTGTTGTGTTGAGAAAATTTGTTTTTTAAAGTGAAATTTTTTTGAAGATTGAATAATATTTTCTAATAAGACAATATTTAACAATTATTTATGGCATATGCATTTTATTCAAATTAGACATATTTATCACTAACAGACAAGTAGATTGGAAATTTTGTATCTTAGTTGTCCACTCTCTTCAAAGTACATTCATCATCCTTGATCTTCCTTGAATTGAGGAAACCCCTTTGACTTCCACTCACTACTTGCCACTTGGAAGCTTCTCATGCCTCCAAGCTTCTCAAGGTATGTGAGCCCTTGATCTTCCCAATACATCCTAGCCCTCCATTCACATCCCCAAAAATCTATAAATACATGTCACCACAAGTCATTTGTGACACAATCTTGAATGTTGATGTTATGTTTCCCTTGTGAGCACCTTACATACTATCATATCCAACCTTAAATCCTTGGACACATCCACAATGGTATGGTACATCAAAGAGGGTTGAGTTAAGGTATATTGTGTTTTTTGCTTATGTCTCTGAGTCTTTGTATGGTCTAATCTTGAGTGTTGCATTTGAGTATGAATTGAAAAAGTTAGGTTAGTTTAGCTTGTTCTTTTATGTTTAATTTTTGTGTATACATGTTTATTATAGTTGAATAGAAATCCAGTTGTTAACTTGTGTAGTCATGTGATACATTGTTTGGTACCCTTGTAGTTTTGAGATTTTTCGTAGGTGTCATGTAGAAAAATGTACTCCTTTACATGTTCACACTGTGTTTGCATCCCCTTAATTAATTGGACTTAATTAAGTTTTTAATTGGTCCAATTATGCATTCCCAAGCCTAATTAATTTCGTTTTCTGAAAGGGAAACCCACATTTAATCAATGCATATACTTAATTACACATCTTGGAAAATATGTGTCATAGGTTTAGGGCCTAGGACCCATTCTATCCTCCTTAAATCTTGGATCCCATTTTTTAATATGTTTTTGGTGGAATTTTAATGATCTAAATTCAAATTGCAAAGGTCAGCTTGTGGTGTTTAATTGTCGAGTAATTAAGGTAAACCTATAAATACAAGGTCTTTTTATCAATTCAAATCTAAGCAACATTATCTAGCATTAAGGAAACTTTCACAAGAGCAAAGATTATTGTCAAGAGCATTGTAGAGTAGATTTATAAGTCATTATTACAACATTCAAGATCATGTCATGATGTCAAGATTTATGTGTGTTCATGCATGTTTTTGGAGCTAACATTCTGATGTAGGTTTCAAGTTTTCAAGCAAGCATTCAAGCATCAAGATCTATCAAGCAATCAAGTCATTTCATGTAAGATCCAATCCTTAGAGAGATGTGTTAGACTTCAATCCTCTAAGAGCAGTCATTAAAGGGTTTGGTGAGGTGTAACAAGCTTTGTTCATTCATCAATTCCTCATTTTTTTTCATTATTTCATTATCAAGGTTTAATTACCAAACTAGGGTTTGACCAAGGCAAACCCTTATCCACCAAAAACAAACATTTTTCTCTTCTCTTTGTGTGTGCAGATTTGTAAGTAAAGAAGGATTGAACTTGGATCAAAAGTGCAATTTTGCAAAGTTGTCCAAGTTGTCAAGACATGGAAACTCACCTACAGGTTTTATTTCTGGATTTTCAACAATTAAACCTAGTGGAATGAAAAGCTTAGATATGGGATTCAAGGACTGCAAAAAGAATTTTTAGGCCCCTGTATAGAGACCCATTCGTCCCTGGGCGAATATGTCCTTCAACAGAGCCTAAAACCCACTTTTGGATCCAAGTAAACACCATCCTAACCTTATCAGATCTGCGGGTTAATGGTTGTTTCTGATAGTGTTATCATAATACTTCATATTCCAAGTGTTAGATCTCATAGGTTTGAATGTTAAAGAACTTTTATTCTTCTCCCAAAATTGTTGTTTAGCCATTTTTTTCATAAGGAAGTCAAGGCAACATAGTGTCCAAACCTAGGGTTAACTCACCTTGAGGGTTGTAAGTCAATTCTAATCATTTGTGACACCATCCCTATTCCTAATGAACATGGAAAAGGTGGATTTGTGATTAGGTAGACACCTCCTTTTTCTTTTAGCATAGGTCCCTCATCTCACATCCCATTTTTAGGTCTTTTATCCATTTTCCCTCTTTTTCATTCGTTTCATTTTGGTGAACCTAACATTGTACATCTTAAATTTTGATTTGGGGACATTCAAAACCCTAGATCTATATTTGCATTAGTGTGTTTTGCATTAGTCTGATTTGTATTGCATTTAGCATTTAATTTTACATGTTTGCATCATTTAAATTCATAAAAAAATAAAAAAATTGCATTAATTTTGCATGTATCTTGCATTGTAGTTGCATCAAGAGTGTCTTTCAATCATTTGGATTCAAATTTTAGTTCAAAATTGCATTTCAACTTTGTTTTTAACTAGTTTCACTTGAATTAAGACACCTAAAATTGGAAAAATCTATCACAAAATTCACAGTCTACAACATGAAACAGAGAACTCAAACATCAAACTAGAAACACAAGCTTTAATTTTTCTAACCCTTGTACAAAGACTCATTAGCCCTTGGGAAAACCTATCCTTGTATAGGTTCTTTTTCAAATTTCTAGGCATCATTTTGTCTATGTTTGCTTCATTTCATTTTGTTATCAGATCTATGTTTCAGTTTCAGAAAATAGAAAATTATGTACTTTCTTACATTAAGTTCAATTGGTCAAATTAAGTGCATTGTTTGAAATCAAAATTTACATTAATAAAACATGATTTTCAAGTTCTTTGCACCTTAATTAGTCATTTATCAAATCTGAAATATTGCATTCACATTTGCATTTTAACAACTTCATCATGGATATGTGTTTTGGTAAAATATGGGTGTCCTTGAGATCTTTGTTAGATGTTTAAAGTTGTGTGTTTGGTGATGAACCTAATGCAATTGAGCTTATTCATGAGCCTTCACCTCTTAATGAATTTCCCCATGAAGTGGACATCTTAGGCCAAGATGAAGATAGCATGCAACAATTCATAAAAGACTCCTTACACAAGCTTGAGAATAATGCATCCTTCTATCCATACATGAAAATACCTCCTATCATTCCATCACTTGATATGTTCAACCTTGTGCATCCCAAAATTGAGACACAAAGCAAGCCTCAACCATCAATCATGAATGAACTTGTTAACAAGGACAATAGTGATAGTCTTCTATCCTATGCTCATCGAGTTACTGATATACCCATAAACTTAGAAAAGAGTTATGGTCAAGGCTTCAAAATCTTTAGTAAACAAGGATGTGGCATAACAAATGAGCATGAAATCCACAAACTGTTAGAACAAATTCCATCCAAAGATACCAAGGGATTAGGATATCAAGGATATCCTCAACCTGCTACCTCTCCTAATGGGAAAGGTATTATCTTCCACAAGATTGTTTCACAACACCAATTAAGCCTCATGAGCATGATCAAGTAACCTTAGATCCTCTACCTCCAACAATTTCTCAATCAAGTAAACAACATAAACCTGACAAACTCAAGAAGTTGCAATTCCTTTGTCCTATGTCCAAGAATGAAAAAGCTTTACACACACTCCTTAATCAAGGATTCATAATTTACCGCCTATCAAAGAAAATCAAAAAGGAAAAAGTACAAACATGCCTCATTATCAATATCACAGAACTCTTGGGAATAGTACTAATGAGTGTTGTGCTTTAAAGAGAATCATTAGAGAATTTGAACCGTTTTCACATCAATATGATCATATATTTAATTAGCAATTGATCACTTTTCTCCTTTCCATGCAATGGTTGTAGAATATTAGCATACTCACTATTGCATGTATTACATTGTATGCTAATCATTTTCCATATTGCAAGGAGCACTACATCATCACTTATCTTAGCTCATCCTTGCCCTACATGTGGGGGGGAAAGGGGTTAGGTAAGCCTTACTCCTAGTATGGTTCTTGTCACTGTCCCTTTGGCTAGTTATTTGTCTTCCGCCTATGATGAACAAGATTGCGATGTGGATGACCTGCTATAGGTTGAATCGCATGTGCCATATTAGTCTTTTCTTTGTCTTTTTTTCATGTTCTTTGTGATTGCATGTGCATAATGTGATCCCCCATGTTGTGTTGCTTGGTGTGTCTTTATATGTTTGTGATCCTACTTTGGATGACCCTTGTCACTCAGTTGGTGCAAGGATACAAAGGAAGTGAATCTGTCATGACATTCTTCTATTTGTATCTACATTCTATTTTTCTTCTCTCTGGTTGCATGCATTATCTTGATGATGGATCATGGAGTTTGATCTGAAACGTTGATTATTCATTGGGAGTTTATCTTAGTAAATTTCTCCTTGAGCTTCTTCCAAAGATTTATTGTGGTAGTCTCTTCATGGACACTCAACAAAACTAAATCATGAATTGTTTAGCTTCTATCTAATTTGCTTTCCTTTTTTGTCTTGCATTATGCTTGATTTCCTAATTCCTTATTTACTTTCTATCTGAGGTTATGCATAATACCATAAGGGGATGAGAGGGCTAGAAATTTAAAGAGACCCAATTGAAAGTGCAATTATCTCCATGGGGGGATGAGAGGGCTAGAGGACACTAAACATGCTTGATTCAATTATCTTTTAGTGAATTAACTAAAAACAATTTTTGGGTCAATTGAAACATAATTAAGAGATGTTTGGATGGGTCTCTCTAGACTGTTTCTAAATGCTTTCTAATAATCAGGATGGAGGTGGTGGGTCTCTCTTAATTGATATTTTCCTTATTAGGTTTCATAATTCTCTCTTTAACATTGTGGTGGGTCTCTCTTATCAAGCATCTCTTGATTATGCTCTATTCTATCTCATTTTATTTTTATTCTCTATTTCTTAATGCTAAGTTGTATAAGAAAAGAGCTAAATATAATATTTTCTCATTGCACCTCTTAAGTTAAATGAATATTGGGAAATTGTTTGTTTAGCATAGGAAGAAAGAATATTCTTTTTAGCATAAAGAAGAGAGGAACACAAAAAGAGAATAAGAAATCAAACATTTCTTAATGCATATTATATGAGGGTCTATGAGAAAGCATAATTGTGGGCTCTGTTTACTTTTTAATTTTCTTTCCTTTTTTGTCTTGCATTATGCTTTCCTCATTTAGTTTTTAATGGTCTCTCTTCTTACTTTATTATCTGGATCAGCTCTTTTTTATTATTTCTATCTTTAGGTTTTTGGGTCAAATGTTTGTTTAGTGTCCTCTAGCCCTCTCATCCCCCTCACCTATTTAACATCTTAAGTCTACTATCTCATCCTATTTTTCTTCTCTCTGGTTGCATGCATTATCTTGATGATGGATCATGGAGTTTGATATGAAACGTTGATTCACAAAAATGCACACAGTTTCAATCCAGAAAACTAAAAAATTCATGATTTAATTGCCCTATCAAGAAAAATAATATTCTTTTTACTTTTTAATTTGATTTCCTTTTTTGTTTTCCATTATGATTTCCTCATTTAGTTTTTAATAGGACACTAAACAAACAATTGACCCAAAAACTTGAAGATAGAAATAATTAAAAAAAGCTAATCCAAATAATAAAGTAAGAAGAGAGACCAGTAAAAACTAAATGAGGAAAGCATAATGCAAGA
>VDFB02298392.1:0-31769 GCA_007258455.2 Sequoia sempervirens
TATATATATATATACATACATACATACATATATATATATATATATATATATATATATATATATGTCATTTTAGTCCAATCGGTATTCCCATGCATATGGGTAATCCATCCATGAGAATACGTAGGTACGTCCACCTACATATACTCATGTATGTATTCACTCAAATGTATGAGTTTACCGCAGGTAGGTACATAAATACATTTTATGCATTTATCTCATCAAGATAATAATAAACACACAATGAAAGACTTCAACTCAACATCAAGACTTCATCACACTCCTCATTCCAAACATTCATAAAACAAGATTGCAAACCAATATAAACATTCACAATCAAAATTGAAGATCACTTACCCATTACCCAAACTGACTTGACTTAACTAAGACCAACTAGGGCGTGAGTGTGTGAATGCTTAGTAAGGCCAAATTAAAGGTTACCAGACCAAGTTCTTCTCTTGATTGATACTTCCCTGCTCTTATGGAGGTTTGAATTTGTTCCTACATTCTCCTTAGTTCACCATAGCAGTAGTTAGCCGAATTAATACATTCATATGCATCACATGTATTTCATATACAAAATCATTATAAAATATTAAATTGAATCAAACAATTCATCATATTTCCATAAGATTTCATAAAAACACATTCACATATATTGAAGCAATTTACCAAACTAGGTAATAGTAAATACATAATAACACATGGGGTGTAACATATTCCCCCCTTATGAATCATCATCCTCAATGATTTTTAAGTATCAAATATGTTCATATCATAAAGCACAACATCACATTACAAAGTATCATTGTTTTCAAGATTTTTAAAAATCTAGCAAGACTTGTGGAAACTTTTGCTTCATTTCAGTATAGTCTTCCCATGTGCCAGAATCTTTTGCATACTGATCCCATTGGACCTTACATTGCAGAACCTCTCTGCTATGCAAGTGGAGCTTACATGTTCTGAGCACCTTGCGAGGCTCAATCATTACCACCCCTAGGTCCTACACCTTTAAATCATTCCAATCAATAACATGGTTATCGCTTGGTATATGCTTCTTAAGATACAAGACATGAAAGATGTTATGCATCCTGGCAAGAGCTGGTGGCAAAGCAATTCTATACGCGACATGGTTGATTTCCTCAAGAACCTCAAAAGGTCCAACATGGCGTGAAGCTAGTTTGGATGACTTTCCAAACTTGATAGAACTTTTGTGAGGTTTAACTCGTAAAAAATCCTATGTACTACTATAAAATTCCTGGGTACTCATTTAGAATTAGTGTAAATTTTCTACCTATCATTAGCTTTTACTAACCTCTACTTGATAATTCCAACTTCTTCCTCCATTTTTGACATCTTTGGCCCAAGTATTATCCTATCTTCCGGTTTATCCTAGCTTATAGGAGTTCGACACTTCCTACCATATAATGCTTCAAACAAAGTCATCTTTGAAGGGAAAAGCGAGCATCCTAGAGCAACATCCAAGATTAGTAAGTGTCTTTGGTAACATTCATTTTATTTTAGGGACCTCAAAAACACATACTACTATGCGATAAAGCAGAAACATACATAGTTGTTTTCCCTCTATTAATACCTTAGAGGAAAGTGATTGCAATCTTAGATCTTAGAAGATCAAACTAGTTTTAGTGACATTACAACACATAAATAGATTAATAAAAAAAAATCACATAGAAGAAGAATGAAAGACAAAAGAGAGAAGAAACACCATATTTACATGGGGAAAACCCTTTCGGGTAAAAAAAACCACACTCAAAACATAGAGCCATTGTATTATTCAAAAACAAGTGTACAAGTTACAATACAATATCAGGCTCATAGCCTTTACAGGGGATTTACATTTTGTTCCATCTTTGGAGAAAATCATAGCATAACCCCTATGAATAATACTCTCTCCTAACAAATCCTCAAGCAAAGTCTCATATTTATAAATTTTACAATCCACAAATTAGACATTTCTAAATCAACTACCAAAGGCTGAAGATAAACTCAACACACAAATAGAAAATGCCTTCATGCACAACTCCTCCTATATAATCAACTTTCAAAATTGAATCCTCATAAAAAAAAAAATTTGCAATTTTTAACTCACAAGAAAACATGAGAAAATTAGCAACATTTAAAAAACATTATATGGAAAAATCAAAGGT
The DNA here is from genome assembly GCA_007258455.2 of Sequoia sempervirens. NCBI lineage: Eukaryota > Viridiplantae > Streptophyta > Pinopsida > Cupressales > Cupressaceae > Sequoia > Sequoia sempervirens. The sequence continues at coordinate 2,166 of VDFB02298392.1, forward strand.
TGAGACACCTTCATTTTCCTAACAATCTTGATCACATAATGATAAGAGTTATTATATGCAAACTCTACCAATGGTAGGTAATAATCCCACTTGTATTGTTGATTCATGTAATACATCCTCAGTAGGTCTTCTAATACTTGGTTCACCCTTTCAGTTTTCCCATTCGTCTTAAGATGATAAGCAAAACTTATGTTTAGTTTTGTCCCAAGTGAAGTAAACAAGGTTTTTCCAAAACCTAGATGTCACTCTAACATCCCTATTTGAAATGATCATTTTAGGAATCCCATACAATCTAAACATCTCTTGAATAAACTTTCATGCTATTACAGGAGCTCCATCATTTAGATTCCCTCGTATGAAGTGAGCTACCTTTGTAAGCTTGTTAGCCACTACCAAAATTGCATTGTGCTTGTTCCTTGATATGGGGAGACCTTGCACAAAATCCATGCTAATAACTTGCCAATTACTTTCTGAAACTACATGTGGATATAAAAGATCTCCAGGATGGTGATTATTTGCCTTCACTCTTTGGCACTCTAAAAAAATTGCTACAAATCTCGTTGCATCCCCTTTCATACCCTTCCAAAAATATAATGGATTTACATCGGCTAGCATATTAGTTACACCAGGATGTCCTGAATATGGTGCATTGTGAACTTCTTTCCATACCATGCTCCTTAATTCCCCAATGTTAGGTACATAAATCCTTCCCTTAAATCTCAATAAACCATTAGGTTCAAAGTGATACCCCTCATACCTTCGATCTTTCGGATTGTCCATGAGTGCTTGCCTAACTTGCTCGTAGAAATCATCACATTTAGATTTTTTGCAACACTTGATCCTTGAAGTCAATTTGGATTGATATCATAGAGGAGATATGCCTCCTACGACTTAAGGCATTGACAACCTGATTCTCTTTTCCCTTGATATAACTAATGTTGAAATCATATTCAAATATCAACTCCAATCATCTCCTTTGTTGTGCATTCAGATTAGGTTGGGTAAACAAATACTTTAGACCATGATGATCAGTCTTCAGTTCAAATAGTTTTCCCTATAGATAATTTCTCCACATCTATAATGCATGGACAATTGCTACTAACTCTAAATCAGAAGCAAAAAAAAAATTCATAGGGCTTTAGCTTCCTTGACTCATAAGCTATGACTTTCCCCTCCTTCATCAATACTCCACCCAAACCTTCTCTTGATGCATTTGTAATAACTATAAAGTTACTGTCTAGATCTAACACTTTTAGTATTGGTGTTGTGGTCAACCTTTCCTTAAGTTGGTCAAATTCTACTTGACACTTCTAAAACCACTCAAAATTATTCCCCTTGCTTTGTAATGATGTGACAATAAATGTTATTCTTGAAAAGTTTGTGACAAAATTATAGTAATACCTAGCCAAACCCATAAAACTTCTAACTTCCAACACATTCTTGGGCAATGACCACTCTAACACTGCTTTTATCTTTGCTGGATCAACCACAATACCATTAGCCAAAATTACGTTACCCAAATGCTAGACTTCTTTTTGGAAGAATGTACAATTCGAGAGTTTTCCATATAACTTATGCTCTCTCAATCATTGGAGAACAATCTCTAGATTCTTGAGATGTTCTTCTTCATTCTTGGAGTAAATTAAGATGTTATCCAAGATGACCAATACAAACCTATCCAAATAGTCTCTAAATACATTGTTCATTAGGTTCATAAATTTTGTTGGTCCATTCGTCAGCCCAAATGGTAGGATTGTGAACTCGTAATGTCTATATCTAGACCTGAAAGCAGTTTTGAAAATATCTTCATCCTTGACTCTTAGTTGGTGATATCCAGAACGTAGATCAATCTTCGAAAACACTTCCACTCCTCACATTTAATCAAAGATATCATTGATACGTGGCAATGAATACTTGTTCTTTATTATTGCTTTATTAAGCAATTGATAATCAATACATAAGCTTAGTGTACCATCCTTCTTTACAAAGATCACTAGTGCTCCCCAAGGTGAAACACTTGGTCTTATCAATCCTTTAGACAACAACTCTTCTAGTTGTGCTCTTAACTCCATGAATTCAATTGTGGTCATCCTATAAGGTACTTTTGATATGGGTTCCAACCCTAGTACTATGTTGATGAAGAAATCAAATATCCTCTTAGGTGGTAATCTAGGTAATTCTTCTGGAAATATATTCAAAAACTTTCGTAAAATAGGATATTTCTCCATATCTATTTTTCCAGATTCCAACACTTCAACCTCTTCAACATCTTGGGAGTTTTGAGGTCCATAATATAATATATTATCTTGAGAAATGAATTCCTTGCATTCCTCAAGTTTCTCCATTTTTATTGCAAAGAGTTGACAACCTTTCTTCTTTTCCCTATGCATCTATACAACAGATATCTGCCGTAACTTAACCTCTCTAGGTGTTCCTTGTAATGACACCTAGTTACCTAGATTGTCTAAGCATTCAACTATTTTAGCATGAAAATCTACCTTGGCCCTATGTTTCCATAACCAATTCATCCCTAAGATAGCATCATAAGAACCCAAGGGAGCTACGTATAGATTTACTTCCGTTGAGAAACTTGGAAGTTCAATCCTTGCTTTGAATAGACACTTAATTACTTCAACTCTTATTTGGTTTGCATATTCTACAACCCAAGACTTTTTCATGTAGCCAAATTTTCTAGACATTTGACTTGCTACTTTAGGAGAAATGATTTTTTTTGTGGCACTAGTATCTATTAAAATTGAAATGGGAATTTCAGACAAAGTACCTGAAACTTATACTAGAGTAATCTGGTACTCTGCTTGCCGATTATCTATAGCATCATGGATCCTTTGCTGGAACATTTCTCTTTGAGGTGGAAGAGAGTTTCCATGTAGTTGTTTCCTAGATGGTTTGTGTGGACAATTACTTGCATAGTGATCCCCACCACATGTAAAACACCCCTTCATTGGTCCCCTCCTTTTTGCAGGTATTCCAAAATTACTTTCATTTCCACCAACATTGCTTTTGAAGATGTTGTAAAAATTGTTGTTGTTTCCTCTTCAATCTCTCCTTGGTTCACTCCAATTATTTTGGGGTACCTTATCCCTTTTCTTTTGAAAAATTTCCCCTCCACTAGGCTTCCTTGGAGTTTGATTGGTCTACGTCCAAACGAGATTCTTTCTCTTTCTCTTTTGATAAATTGGGATAGATTTAATCCTTTGTTCCTATTTAATTTCCTTCTTGTACACCAAATCCATGGTAGTTGGACAGTGTACATCTACCTCACCACCTATTTGCACATTTATACCCATGATAAACTTCCTTATACAAAATTTCTCGTCCTTTTGGTACATAGGTATGTACTTTAGGAGTTGAGTGAACTTCTCCCAATACTCATTCACTGAGGAGTCACCTTGCCTCAAGTTTTGAAAGCCAATGAGCTTTTGGTCATAAAAGAGTTGGGGCAACCATCACTTTCAAAAAATCTCTGCAAACTGGCTCCATGAGAGACTTAAGGAACTAAGCCCAAGCTCCATTTTCTTATTCATCCACTAGTTGGATGCTTTACCAACTCACTGAAATGCTCCCCATACAAATTTAGTGACCTCAAAGTAATTTCTAATTTCAAAATACTTCTCCATCTCCATAAGCCATGCTTTCACCACATCTCCAGTAGTACTACCTTCAAATTTTGGTGGTGTGATCTTTCTCATGTCACATGATAACTCAGTTGTTAAACCTTTCCTTTTGATTCCCTCAGAATATGATTGTGACCTATCACTCTCTTGATCACTAGATTGAGTGTGATCATGGGAATTCTCCCTTTCTTCCTTGTTGTTGGGAACTTCTTCCTCATTATTTGGGACTTCTTGCTCCCCGTAACTTCTTGTTTGAGGTTTCCTATTCTTGCTCTAGTTTCATCCATGATAGCCAGAATGCAGTCCAACTTAGATTCGACATTCTTATTGCCTTGGCCTACTTCTTGAATATCCACAAAGTTAGTTCTTTTCCTAACCATATTTCCAAGAATAGTTATACCTGAAGGTTTCATTTTAATTATATCTATGAAGGTTTGCTCAATGCTAACAATTGTTGAAAATGGAGGTAATTATGTAGCTTAAAACTTGTAAAACTATGATATTGTAGATCTAATTAAGTGTTCTTTGTTACAAATTCTTTGTGTATGATTATCTATTTAGATCAATTTTACCAATTGTAGAAAGAGACAAAAGATTGTAGAAGAATGAGACAAGAAGATAAAAGTGACACAACATATACATGGATAAAACTTTTTGGGAAAAAACTCCACCACTAGAACCAATAATGCTTGTATTATTTAACCTTAGAATAACATTAAAATAACATTGTATCAATCCTTTGCTTGATATGCTTATTTTTCCTTCAACAATTCTTCTTCACAACCTGCAATAAAGTCTGATTGAAACTCTCTTCAACTTGCTACAATTAATAGAAAATTAAAAGCAATGTAAACTCTAAAGAGGATCAAAACAAGAGCACAAATCTCCTCACAAATATCTATGCCTAGATTGGGCAATTAGAGTTCCACACTGTAACATGAAGTCAAAACCAAAGTCTCCTCAATTTAGGTGCCCCTAAATTGAACACTCTAAAGAGGATCAAGAAAATATCTTCCAAATTTCTCCTCAAAGTTGGTGCCCAAGAATGGGTCCCACTTAATCGAGCCTTGTAAATATCTTCTCATGCAAAAGGTGTTAACTAAAATATGCTAACTTGGGCGCCCAAGGTGGGTCCAAGTCAATCTTTGTTAACTAAAACATATCTCTCCATCAATTCATGCAAACATTATACATGCTTGATCATCCCCACTTAACTAAATGTTTCCACCTATTATTTGTCATGCAACTGAAGTCATTAGTCATGCAACTGAAGTCAACTAAAGTCAACTAGCATTCAACTAAAACTAACTACATGCAACTGAAGATACTTAACCATAAACGAACTAAACTAAACTAAACTAAACTAAGCTGAATTGAACTAAACTAAATTGAACTGAACTGAACTGAAATCCACTCATGTAAATACCAATCCCTACTTTGTAGGATCTTTATATCCATTACTGAAGTGTTATCTATCCTCCAAACAATTAACTTAAGCAAGGTGGGTTCCACCTTCCATGTGGGCACCCCATGTGCTCCTATTTTGTAGGAGATATTCTTGGGAATCCCCACATTTTCCTATCATTTAGGAATAATTACAAATGTCAATTTACATGTTTATTTCATTTGAATTTAATCTCTTTCTAATCCTAGTGTTGGGGAACACTTTCCAAGGACTTAGGAGATACATGAAATATGCCTAGGATTGCAATTAAATGGCATCCTATTCCCAACATTCTCCCATTTGACATTACACATTACAATTATTCTAAACAAGGAATCATTATTATAAATATTATAAATCAAGTACAGGACTCAAGGCCAATGGCCTTCCTGCACCAAGAGAACTTATTTGTAGGAACTGGTTTCATAAGATAATCTGCAACATTGATCAAAGTGTCAACTTTCTCAATCAATACATTTCCACTCTCAACCATTTCTCGCACAAAGTGAAATTGAACATCAACATGTTTAGTACGAACATGATGCATAAGATTTTTTGCTAAACAAATAGCACTCTGACTATCACATTCAAGTTTAATTTGCTTGCAATTAAAACCAATACCTTTCCCAAGTCTCTGTAACCAAACTGCCTCTTTAGAGGCATGTGTAGCAGCTATGTACTCTACTAGTGTGGTGGACAAAGCAACCATGGGCTGCCTCTTACTCATCCAACTAACCACAACTCCAAACAAAGTAACACATAGCCACTTGTTGACCTCCGACTGTCTAGGTCTCCTACCCAATTTGAATCAACAAAACCCTATATGTCCAATGATCTGTACATAATATTAGTATCATTAGCACCATGATAAACCAAATAGTAATTAGAAGTACCTCGTAAATATATAAACACCCTCTTAACATAAGTCCAATGTTATTTACCAGAGTTAGACATAAACCTACTTAGAACTCCCACTGCTTGGGCTATATCTGGTCTCGCACAGACCATTGCATACATTAAACTACCAACTATACTAGCATATGGAATTTTAGACATTTCCTCATAATCAAAATCAGATTTAGGACTCATGTCTAAAATTAACTTCGTGCAAAATGGTAAAGGAATATTAATTGGTTTACTATCCTACATGTTAAACCATTTCAAAATAGTATCAACATAGTTGCTTTGACATAAGCAATAATTTTTGTTACCTCTATCTCTCCTTATCTCCATACCAAGGATATATTTTGCAACCCCTAGATCTTTCATCTCAAATGTGCTAGAGAGTCGTGATTTCAATTCTTTGATCATTACCTTGTTGTTACCAATAAAAAACATGTCATTAACATACAAGATAATAATTAAAAGTTGATCATCGATACATTTTATGTAAACACGGTGATCTTCCTCACTCCTAACATAACCAATTTTCAATGCAAAAGCATAAAACTTCCGGTACCACATTCTTGGTGACTGTTTCAATCCATATAAAGATCTCTTTAACCTGCAAACCAATTCTTCTTTTCCTTTTAGAACAAAACCATCATGTTGCCTCATATAAATCTCCTCATCAAGATCCCCATGTAAAAAATTAGTTTTCACATCCATTTGCTCTATCCCAAAATCATGAGCAGCAACAATAGATAAAAAAAATCTAATAGAAGTTAATTGAGCAATAGGAGAGAAGATTTAATTAAAGTCAACTCCCTCTCTCTGGGAGTAGCCCTTGGCTACTAATCTAGCCTTGTACCTTTCGAGATTACCATCTACTCCAATTTTCTTTTTAAAGATCCATTTACAACCAATGGCCTTTCTTCATTTGGGAAAACTCTCAAGATCCCATGTGTCACAAGTATCCAAGGAATCTATTTCCTCATGCATAGCTTGTGACCAAAGCTTGTTCTCATATGAAGACACAACTTCCCTGTAAGATCTAGGTTCATCATTAGTACTCATCAAAGAAAATATACAACAGAAATCAGGTGGGCTATACTGTCAACGATATTCTGTTATCTTGTGGATCTTCTCAAAGGGGGTTCTTCTTGTTCCTCAATATGCTCATCATGAGCATCTATCTCAGAAGAACTTTGTGAACTCTCCTCATCCAATTCATCCAATTGTTCTTCAACATGTGCATCTTTATGCTTCGTAGTATTTATCTCAAAATGCACTGTTTGAGAAGTATCCTTCTCCTTTGGTTGTTCTTCTCCTGAATAAGATCTAAATTCCCTGAAAAATCACATCTCTAGATAAATAATTTTTTTGGGTTAGAGGATTCCAAAGCTTGTAACCTTTTACATTTTTACCATAACCTATGAACATGCATTTTTATGCTTTTGGATCCAACTTAGACCGGTTTTCTTTAGGCACATGAACAAAATCCTCATAACCAAAGATCCTTAAATGTGCAACACTAGGTTTCCTACCTAACCACATTTCATAAGGGGTTTAATCTTCAATAGATGAACTAGGAGATCTATTGATTAAATAACAAGAAGTACTTAGAGCCTCAGCCCAAAGGAACTAATCTAGCTTAGCACTACTTAACATACTCCTAGCTCTTTCTATTAAGGTTCAATTCATCATTTTTACTACATTTTGTTGAGGTCTATATGGAGTAGTTTTTTGTCTCACAATTCCTGCATGCTTACAATAATCATCAAATTCCTTAGAACAATATTTACCACCATTATCTAATCTCAACACTTTTATCTTATGATCTGATTGTTTCTCAACCAAAGCCTTAAATTCTTTAAACTTATTAAACACATCAGATTTGTTATGCATAAAATAGGTCCAAGTGTATCTTGAGACATCATCAATAAATGTGACATAATATCTAGATTTTCTAATAGAGTCAATATCCACAGGGCCCATTACATCTGAATGAATAATCTCTAATAATATTTTAGCCTTATTTGTTCCATTAGGAAATGAAGATCTAGATTGTTTTCCAAACACACAATGCTCAAAAAAATCATTTTTTCCAATATTATAATCAGGCATACCATCAACCAATTTCTTATTAAGAATGATCCTAAAACCTTTTTCACCAATGTGACCCAATCTATGGTGCCACAACATACATGTATTTTTAGCTTTAGTTATATCGGTTGATTTATTCAAATTGGAGGTATTAAGCTTAAACAAAGTCCCAATTTGAGATCCTTTAGCAACCACCATATTCTCTTTCACCAATCTACAACCACCTTTGCCAAATGTCACATGTATTCTAGAATCATTGAACTTAGATACAGAAAGTAGATTTCTAGCAAGTCCTAGAATATGTAAAACATCATTAAGGGTCTTAACCCTACCATCACTGAAACAAAACTTTACCTCTCCTTTTCCCACAACCTTTGTTGTGCTATTATCTCCAAAGAAGACATTCCCTCCATCATATGCAGTATACTTAGTGAACCACTCCTTGTTAGGAGTCAAATGATATGAGCAACCTGAATCAATACGCCAAGAGTTATCATTAACAATATTAGATGAACTGACCAATGCATCATTACTGTCATCCAAGGATTTCTCTATAGAAGCATCAGAACTCTTTTTATTGTTCTTACAATCCTTCTTTACATGTTTAGGTTTGGGTGATCCCACAATAGTGGTTTACAATTTTTGGCCAAACTGGACACTGAAATAATTTTTTCTAACTAAATCTTCACTTTCGGGCACCTATAGCAGCTAAACCATGAGGAATTTGAAGATGATGCAAACTAGAGTTTCGTGACATTTTGTCTTTAGATTCTAAATATATTTTTTTCAAAATTTTTGGAATCAGATTGTACCTCTTTTTCCATCTCCCTCGAAAACTAGTTTTTTTCAGAAAACAACATTTTTGAGTGACGCTCACCGTATAACGCATAACTTTTTTTCCATGAAGGATATAATTCTAATTATTTTGAATTTAGATTTGTAACTCTGATATCTAGTGCTTCCACTTGGTTAGATAGTGTTTTATTGAATATTTTTTCCTTAATCAAGTTTCAAAGTCAAACCAATTACAATTCGGACATAGGCAGACCATATACGCGTAACTTTTTTTGTATGTATCAAAATTCAATTTATTTTTTTTGTTGGATCAAGACTTCAATATCTGGTGCACTCATATTTTAAATTTTTATAATCTTCTATTTTTCCACATGTGCAGAACATAGAGCTTGATTTTCGGTGAAAAACCTACATTCACAAGAAATAAAAAATAAATATAATAATTAAAATTAAATTTATTTAAATTATACTTTTTGGGAAGCTTTTAATAAGGACTACATAATTACAAAAAATAAATTTTAAATGAATTCATTTGATCCCCCAAAAGGTAAATCAAAAGTGGTTTTTTATCAACATTTTGATAGGTGTAAAGGAGACTTCATTATAGGTATGGTTTAAAACTAGCGGGATTCTATCCAAGGGGGTTTGATCTAAGGTAGTTTGATCAAACCCTCTTCAATTGAAATTCTTTAAATGAAATTTTTTAAGGCTTAAATCATTATATTTCTAAAAAATATGTGATTTCAGCAAAAATCAAAATCTCCCAGAAATTGTAAACCAGCTTTGGGGGATCACCCGTTTCCCATAATTCCAGCACTTTACCTTACTCTTACCAAAGGTTTTAGACCATCCTTTGGACTTACCCTTTCCTTTCTTGTCTCCCTTAGGTTCCCTTTCCTTAGGCCTACCTCTTACAAACAAGGCAACTTGGGATCCCATTTTAGACTTCCTCCTCATCTCCTCTGAGAGGAGGGTAGGAATTATATTGTCCATCTTAGGATCTACACCACTACCACTGATAGAAACAATTAGATTTTCCCAAGATTCTGGTAAAAAATAAAGTAACAAAATGCATTTATCTTCATCTTCTAACTTTACATGTACAGATGCTAATTGACTTAGAATCAAATTAAAATCAATTAAATGATGTGCAACAAAATCACCATCTTTCATCTTTAAAGAATAAAACTGTCTTTTCAGATACAACTTATTAGTAAGACTTTTGGTTTGATAGATATCACCTATCCTCTTCCACAATTTATATGTGGTAGTTTCATCTGAAACATTCAAGAGAACAACATCAACAAGACATAATCTTACGGTCCCTCTTGCCTCCTTATCAAGATTAGCCCAATCCTCATTTGACATCATTGTAGGTGACTTTGTCTCATTACAAACAACTAACCATTGATCTCTCTCTTCAAGGAGATCATTTTTAGTTTCCAAATCTCATAACTAGATCCATTGAATCTTTCAATATCTAAATGAGAAGTAGAACTCATTGTAACACACTTCTTTTACAAATCAGCAATAACACAATAGTAAAAGCTCCCACTATAGCAAAAAAACCTTCAAACTTTTAAGAGAAAGGCATCCCAAACTCTACCCAACCATTAGCTCTGCTACCAAATGTTGAAAATGGAGGTAATTATGTACTTAAAACTTGTAAAACTATGAGATTGTAGATCTAATTAAGTGTTCTTTGTTACAAATTCTTTGTGTATGATTATCTGTTTAGATCAATTTTACCAATTGTAGAAAGAAACAAAAGATTGTAGAAGAATGAGACAAGAAGATAGAAGTGCAACAACATATACATGGAGAAACCCTTTTAGGAAAAAACTCTGGACCACCAGAATCAATAGTGCTTGTATTATTTAACCTTAGAATAAGATTACAATAACACTGTATAAATCCTTTGCTTGACATGCTTATTTTTCCTTCAACAATTCTTCTTCACAACCTGCAATAAACTCTGATTGAAACTCTCTTCAACTTGCTTCAATTAATAGACAATTATGAGCATTGTAAACTCCAAAGAGTTGATCAAAACAAGAGCACAAATCTCTTCACAAATATCTATGCCTAGATTGGGAAAATAGAGTTCCACACTGTAACATGAAGTCAAAACCAAAGTATCCTCAATTTAGGCGCCCCAAAATGAACACTTAGCTAATCGTTGGTCAAGAAAATATCTTCCAAACTTCTCCTCAAAGTTGGTGCCCAAGAATGGGTCGCACTTAACTGAGCCTTGTAAATATATTCTCATGCAAAAGGTGTTAACTCAAAGATGCCAACTTGGGCGCCCAAGGTGGGTCCAAGTCAATCTTTGTTAACTGAAACATATCTCTCCATCAATTCATGCAAACATTATGCATGCTTGATCATCCCCACTTAACTGAATATTTCCACCCGTTATCTGTCATGCAACTTAAGTCATTAGTCATGCAACTCAAGTCAACTAGCATTCAATTGAAACTAACTACATGTAACTAAAGATAGTTGAACCATAATTGAACTGAACTAAACTAAACTAAACTGATACTGAATTTGTAATGCCTGGAAAACACATATGTTAATTATATCTTTAAGTTCCCAAAATTACTTCCATCATTATAATCAAATGAAATAACATACATCAATGAATTAAAGTATATTAAAACAAGGTGGTGCCTTAATTAGTTATTGCCATGAAGGCTTACACATGAGTTATCATCACAACAATGCATGTACTTTCGAAGACAGAAATCTTATAGCAACAGATCATAACCAAACGCATTCGCATTGATTTTACCTTTATCGATTTTGGCAATAACAACATTTTCATTATAGCGACATGATTTTGCCGGCCGATTGATCAGCCGATGCCGACCATTATTACCATCTGGCTGCTTTCAGCACCAACACCTGCCACTTTGCAGCCATATCATATACCATTTTAAGCGTGCATTTCACATGCCCACCCAAACTTTAGTAAGGTAAGGTATGATTCAACAATTATTTATCTTTTATAAAGTACCCAATTTATTTCACAATACTTATTACCCACAGGTTAATCGCAATCTACATCTATATTTATATATTGATTCAGTTGTTATAAAAATATCTTAAATTTCATGTTCAATTCCTTAATTTTGTCCTCCTATCTGAATCACATGCATATAATATTTTCTTTCAATGAAATAACTTAATTGGATTTCTTTACCTCACTAAATACTTATTCTTTCATAAGTACTCTTATAATTTCAATACAATATAGCACAAATCTCAAGCCTCAGGATGACTTCTAAAACTTATTAACACAAGGACTCCACCAATGCCTTACCAATGCCACACAAGCCACAAATCTATCACTACACTATTTAAATATAAGGCGGGGCAAATTCCTCACCAAACGAGAGAATAGGAATGACAATACCACTCATATTTAGCACTGAGCGATGAAGCGAGTTTTCACATTTATTAAACTACCAATATTTATTTAATTACATTTCAATGCGATCTAATATTCTAATTGTCTAATCTCAGAAAAAGATTACAATCTTTCCGACACAATAATCGCATACATGTTTGCAATATTAATCATTATTCACCATTAAAAGAGGTTGAAAATTAAAGAAATGATCTAGAATACCGGAATTACAATTTTCAAGAATGACCTATCAATTAGTAGGGAAAGTCAATAGCCACAATAAATATATACACTTTACTTTTTAACATTACATATATGTCAATATTTATATTTAGTATAATATAACTAAATATATTTTAGTTTAATATAATGTATTTAGTTCTCTTGATTTAAATTAATAAAATATAAAATTATATTATTTGTCAAACTACACAATATACTATATTAGATTAAAATGAAACCACTACAACTCTATATAAGAGAACATTATCCATTATCGACTTAAAGCCACGTTTATTATTTGCTTAAAGTAACCACATATATATAAACATTATTAAGCAAACTTTGAATTTATCTCAACTTCACTGAACCATACTACAAACTCATTTAATGTTGCCTTCCTTACTCAGCCCCCAACTATTATAATCAAAGTTCAAGCAGGTGCCATCGAAGTTCTCATTGAATGAATTTCATTGTCTCCTTCTAAATGGTGCAGGTATTATTATTTTTTTCTCATTTGAAAATCATAAAATGAACTTTAAGAGACCAAAGAAAAAGAACAAGCTGCCATGTTTGGAACTTGGGTAAAATATAGTTTTCTCTAGTGATCGTCTGCAAACATGCATTTTTTAGAGTATGAAAGATAATGTGGAATTATATGCCAGCACTACTACATCAAGAGGGTATTTAAGACAGTTTTTAAGACAATATTTGAGTATATTGTCTTAAATTGAGACAAAAAAAAAGTTGTTTATTGTCTCAAGTATTGTCTTTAAGGGGGTGTCTCTATAAAGACAATATAAAATTGTCTCTATAAAGACAATATGACATAGAAGTAGTTTTGTCTCTTTAAAGACAATATGAAATTGTCTCTATAAAGACAATATGACATAGAAGTATTTTTGTCTCTTTAGAGACAATTTCACGTTTGTCTCTTTAGAGACAATTTCACGTTTGTCTCTTTAGAGACAATTTCACTTTTGTCTCTTTAAAGACAATAGTTGGGATTAAAGACATTGTCTCTACAGAGACAATATGTAAAAATTGTTTCTTTAGAGACAATATGTAAAAATGTATTAAAAAAATAAACAATTCAATGTTTTCAAATTCTCGCCGTCCTCCTATTTGTTGGAGTTTTTATTTTTTATTTTTCAAATGCGATGGAAAATTATAATAGAAATTATCAATGATTTTGAAGTTGGAACAATGAACAGTTGTTGAATACACAAAGCATAATGTTCATAAAAAACAAAGAAAATAATGCATCCTAATCCAAATTCATAAAGCAAATGCCAATAAGTATTTTTTTATTTATAGTTTATAAACTTGTTCATACAATCATAAGCAACACGTACGTCATAACATGACATACACAAACGATTCATTTCTAGGAAAGAGAAAATGTTAATATTTTCCTAAAAGCCATTGGAATATACCCAACTACCAGCATAACTCTTTCGAGCATGGCAAGGTAGCTTGACAAAGAGTTGACTCAATTGTTTGGACTCGACAATTTTGCTTCAGAATGGAAACTTTCTTCTTGCATGCTTATGTATGGTCCTCTCAAAGGCTGATAACTTTTCATTGTAACAATCCACTAAATCATGTACTTTGTTATTGATGAACGACAAGATTTCCAAATTGTCTTTGAGCATAACACAACCTTTCAAGATTTTGATATGATTTTGGAGAGAGTTGAATTCTTCCTTTAAGATAATCAATACGGTGAAAGCAAAATTTTCCTGCAAGCAAACAATATTAGATTTAATAAGTAAATCCATTTGCATTATTCATTTAAAGAACCACAAATCCACAAGTCTCTACACATTAACTGAAAATAATAAATCTGCAAATCAAACCCCAAAAAAATCCAATTATAAGCAACCACTACACTATTCATTTGATAGCCCAAAAGTGAAAATATGTGATCCCAAAAAATTTCACAAATATTTTCTTTCATATAACTTACTGCTCAAGCTGGGCTGCAAACTGTGAAATTTTAAGTTGGCACCGGTTAGCCGTACTAGTAACTTCTTCACCTTGATAGAGCCCTGCAACTCGCTCAAACTATTCCAAAGCCAGTTCCAAAGTTTCTTCAGCTTCATATATTTCACTTAATTCCTGTAGAAAACAATATTTTGAAGTACATTGGAAATCTAAATTATGGAAATTGACTTATAAATTTCCAAATCAAAATCTGGTTGATGACCTCCAATATCCCAATTGAAGTATAAAACTCTAGAAACCAATAGATCTGATAGATACATGAAATTCTAACTTTATAAATTATAAACAATAAAATTCTGCTTAGACACAACCAACACACAGAACAACCAAAACTCTCAGGTAAGCCAATTTCAATTATGATGCTAAGGTAAATCAATCACAGAAAAAAAACTAAACGGACAAGGAAAATCTCTATGAAATTTAGTGTAATGAAGAACAGTTTAGAAGTTGTGATAGTTTTAGCATAACAAGGAGTACAATACAAGAAACAGCTGTGAGAAGAAGTACCAAGAACTGGAAGTTATAGCCATCTCCCACTTTAAGAAAAAAGACTCAAATTAACAAAATTTCATTGTTTCATTGTCAATCTGTATGTATAACAAGTACAACAAAAGGCTCAAAGGCTATAAATAAAAAATGAAAAAATGTAGAAAAACATAGCAACAACTAGATCTATTGTTATGCTTGATCTTCATTTGGAAATTTTGCATCAAAAGTGGACTATGAGTCTAAATCACTCCCAATATGAGGAACTAGCTCATCTAATGACATCCCAAACAATACCTTGTGTTCCTGCTCTTCATCAATTTTTGTGGCATTGTTTGGATCAACATCCCAATGTATGGCCAGAGTCTGATAATACTTTGGACCCTATCGAACTTGAAGTAATGAAGTCACAAGGCACTATATCTTTAGGGGCTCTATGCTTCATTCCACTTCATCCATGTAATATTCTAGTATTGAAATCTAAGTTTTGCATTGTAGGGTAAATTATAACCTACCATTCTTCTGCAGCCAACCCAATGATTATGGATATGAATGCTTTGTGGTCAAAAGCTCAATTCTTTAAATCAATGACTTAGAAATCAAGTTCTTCTTTGATCTTGAATCAAACATTGTACTCATCTTCATTGTCTTGAATTGAATTTTTATAAGGAACAATCCCTTTGTTTGCTCTTCCAAATTCTATGCTTTTGCTCATGGGCTTTTCAGCACTGTGGTGCATACTAGTTTCTTGTCAAGGTCTAATTAACATTCCCCCTCATTCCCCTCTACCTTAGTTGTTGTGCTCTTATTTTGTTGGACCTTTTTCTTTTTGTTCTAACATTGCAGTTCAGCACACAACTTGTAATATTTGGCCTCTTTATATGCATCAGTATCATGATGTTTGCAATAATGTTCTTTGTGAAGCCATTATTCTTCCAAACAAAAGTGACATTCTGCTGCTTTGTTCTTTTCTTCTACTTCAAGGATTTTTCTTGGGATATAGAGGATATGCCTCTACATTTTTGAGTCATTTTTGACCCATATATTTCAACATCATTGCTATCCTGTAGGAATCATCAATTCTTTTCACATTGAATACATCTAACTCGTCCTGAATATGAATGTGCATGCCTCAAAGGTACTTAACAAGTGGTCCTGGATCATTTTAGCAGCCATCTACTAGAAGACTTACTTAAGAAAGTCAAGGAACACTCTTAGACATTTTGTCCTTGCCTCTCTCATAGTTATTTGTCACATGAGAAGTTTCTCATCCTATTCTCCAATGGTGTAAAATTGGGATTTAATCAATTTCTTTAGTGCATTCCAATTCTCATCCTATTGCTGAGCAAAAGAGATGTCCTATTCATCAGAAAACCCATGGAAATTACACATCCAGATTCCCCATCCAGTAGTCAAGCTTCTTTATGTCTAATTTCCCCTTTACATCAATGGGTTGGATTTCCAACTTGTCCTCATACCTACTTTCCATCTTTACACACTTACTAAATCTCCACGTCTTTGTCCACATCCTTTTCTGGGGCTTTCTTCTTTTTGGTTACCTCCAATTTCATGACCATCCTAAAATTAGAAATATCTGCCTTAATGTTAGTGTATTGGGCTTTGAGATACGCTTCTGTTGTGACTTTTTCTATTAAATTGGGTGATGTTTTCCATCCTTTCTTGTCTCTTTTGGATTGTATGGAAATAGCTTTCCTTCACTACGGTTCCTTTCTACAATCACCATAGAAATGTGATAGAACCTTTGCATGGCTAAGCTAACTGCTCTGGCACCAAAATTTGGTTTGGAATTATCTATCCTATGAATTGGGTCCCAATCAACTTATCACGTCTGATTTTGTTTTTATTTGTGTAAAAATGTATAACAAATTCTATGGAATATAAAACTATAGTTCCTATCTTTCTATGTGCAAAAAGCTACAAAAATAAATTAATATAGCTTTAGTAACCAAATATCTAAATATGATCCACGAATATTTATGTGGAGAAAAGTTAAAACCTTAATAAGTGTCAAAAGCTCTAGGAACATAATCTTGAACATTTTAGTTCCTTCTGGAAGACTTTAATACAGAGGGACAAATAACTATGTTCACTATGTAATAGCCAGCATTGTGATTTCATGTTACATGAAAACTGCAATGGCTTCCTCTATTTAGGACTGCATTTTCTCATGCCCCTAGAAATTCTTCTAATGATCCCTTTAAGTTTGCTTTTCCTTCAGTTCATTCGAAGTTAATCAGTTTTGTCAGTTGCATAGTCTTATTGTCTTCTCCTTAATGTGGATTAAAGAAAGGATGTACCAACTGTGCCTTAAGTTATTTTTTCATCCAGTGATAAACAAAGTGGGTTTTACTGGGATTTGAATTGCATCCACATGTTTTTCCATGGGACATGGCCACATGGACCCAAGTGATGTTTTCTTCTTATCATAGCATGTAAAACCATAATACCTTTTGAAAGAGTTACACTGGGTCAATAATGGCCAGAATTCTATCTTCTAATATATCAAACTGACTGGATTGGAGAATTTTTGGCAACATTGGGCTGCTAATGCTGTTCTACCTCTCTGACATTTGTCTAAAACAAAAAAATTAAAAAATTCTAGCCCTAGGTTACTCTAAAATGGGAAACAAGTTTGTCTATAATTTGAGTACCTCCTTTCTCTTAATTTGCCAACTCTCTTGATATGACTGTTTTTGAGTTTTTTTAACTCTATTTATTCCATTTTGGCTCAGTATAACATAAATTAGTAAGTTATGATTAGTGTAACAGAATTAGTATTGTATTATACAAGATAAAGCGCACTAAAATATTATATATAAGAAGTGTTTGCAAGAGTATTACTTTTACCTTGTTGTAGAATTTATTGATCATTCATTGAGGAAGGTGGCATGGGTGATGACATTGTTCTGGTTGAGGGTGAAATGGCCTAATAATAAGAAACATTAGTATATATATGTTGATTGCGGACCTATTCAACATTCCTTGAAGTAGGTTTTGTGTGTAAATTTTTTGTCAAAATCCTTCAAGTATATTCAAGGGAATTTTGAATTTTCCCAAGCCAACTTGTTTATAGAATGGAATGATTTGCTGTCATGAGAATAGACAAATTAGACTACAATTTAGAATGAATCTCATGATCTAGAAGTGATGATCACAGTAACTCACCTTGATGACACCTGGAGTGATAATGTTGGGACCCATAGAAGAAAATACAGCCATTTGTGGTGCTAGACTAACGTTCAAAATTGTTAAGGTTCTAATAATCTGTGTTGTGGGATTACTAATTATCCCAATCATAAGCTAGTTGGTGATAGAACAGACATGAAAACAAATGTGAAAATTTTGAAAGGTTCTTTAGATTCACCATTTTGATAACTGAATTACTTGTGTATTCACAGTCACACCACTAGATAATGAAATAATTAGGAAATATCAAACAAGAGCTGATTAATGTTACCTCTTCATTTCCATTCCTTCCTAGAAGCAATCTCATCCTACAAAACAGAACAAACATAAATCAGTTTGAGTAGAGTTTCTGGATTATCTAATTACGCATGCTAGCTTGTAAAGTAGATAAAGAGACAATAAAGAGAACCACAAGGATGTAACAAATTTAGAGTTATAAGCAATCTACTTACCACTTTCCCTTGATACCAATATGTAGATGTCACTAGGTGCATTACTTTGAATAACAATGTCCTCTTTTGGAGGTGAGTAGTTTAAGGAAAATCCTTAAACTATAGAAAGTACTTTGAACTTTTCTCTTGTACCAGCGATTAGACTTCACAAAATGAATTGCACATGAAACACTATATACATTATATATATATAAAGTAGGCAATGAACAATGTATTGTATAAAACTAGGGAAATTTTTTCATCTGACTGAAAAGTAGGCAAGTTGCTTGCAATAATCGATGTAAGGAACATAAAAGATCTTGCAAAAAATCATTTTGTTAAGTTCTTCTTTTCTACCAATAAGTCCTAAGAGCTAAAAAAAGCATTCTAATCTATATATTCTATTGTTTTCTTATCCACGATCAATCCCACATGATTAGACAACAATAGACTTAAACATAAGAAGCAAACATGTCTTTTGTTAATTTGTTTCTATCCATCCTCTTCCTTTATGTCCTCTTTCTATGAGGAACTATACTAATACGAGGCACTATTCTAATTGTGGGTGTCAATTGTTCATCACATTGGACACCCTCCTCATTATTCTCTTCTCCCACTTGCTCCTCATGTTCCTCTAGCTCCTCTTCATGCTCACCACCTAATGAGTTGGATTGTTGGGCTTCCTATACACAACAAAATTTAACTCATTAAAATAACATATCAAATCACAGTTTTAGCTTTGCTTGTTTCATTTCTCTATGCAAAAAAGAAACTATTATAATTCTAGGTGTATCTATCTATTTCAATATCTATATCATTTGTTTTGCTATGGAAATGAAAGAAAAATATGAAATTTTATTATATCCCATCATGCAAAGAACTTACCTCAGAATTACAAGAACCCCCAATGGGTTTCTCTCATGTTGTATATCTTGATGGCTATAACTATCTAGAAGTCCTTTTGGTAATATGTGATTGATTTTCTTTGAATAAAATGTGTATTCCCCTCACCCCAAAAAAATAGGAGGATAGGTATAATTGGATTTAAGATTGATGATAGATAAATAGTGTTAATTTTGTTCCAAAATAACTTGTCGCTATCAAAAAACTAATTGCCTCAATTTGATGAATATCTCAAAATTTAAGTTGGCATAGAAAAATTAGCAAATCAATGATATACCCTTTGCAAATGATCTTGACTACCACAAAACCATTTTGACATGAAAAAATAATCTGAAACACAAAAATAGTTGATCAAAAAATGAGTCTACAAAATTGAGATGTTAATGTGGTGTGTAGATACATCATAGAGGAGCTTGACAAATCAATAGTTGATTTTTTTTTCCTAAGTTGAACCCATGGGTTGACTTAATTAGTGGCAATGAGAAAGATAAGAAAATAGGATTCACAAACATGTATATTAGACCTTTACAATAATGATTCAAATTCAGTTCCTTTACTGCCTTTTAGAATTGAAGTGAGCTCTAATCCTTTATTACTTTTAGAAGTGAAGTGTGGTCTAAGTTTTTCCTCTCTAGTCATTATATGTTATAATGCACAATGAGCGTATTAGGTCAGCTTGTAATGGCTAGTAAAAGGTGATGAGAAAGTTTAAAATTGAATTTAATGCTTTAAATTTTACAGTTCGTATCTGTTTTCCTCGAGATTGAACTAGATTAATCCCACATCCCCGGAGAAAAAGATTTCAAGGCACAAAATACTGATTTCAAGGTTGAGAATGAATAGGATTAGTGTGAACAGATATGAGATTGGGAGCCAACTAAAATCCAATAACATGAAGTGTATTAGTATATTACATTAATAATATGTAGTTTATTACATTAATAGCATTTCAATCAGAATGAACACAAAACTAATTTTAACTTACAAAATTAAGCAACTTAAGAAATCCTGACCTGTAGTTTTTGAAATTTTGTTGAATTGAGAAATTTATCTCTTGAAAATCTTGTGAAAAGTTATCCATTTGGAAAAGAACATCCAATAACTATATAAAATCTCAGTAATCACCAATAACTATATATAATGCAGACAAATTCAAAGTATGGTATGCAATTCCACAATATTATGACAGATAAAAAGCTCAAAAATCATCACAATTAGACAGCATAGATTTTACTCAAAACTTAAATTGAGCTTGCCCCTGTTCTGCTCTCTTATGTGCACTCAAATTTAAGATTAAAATTCCTCTGGTTGTGCAACAATTCAATTTTGGTAACTGAAGATTAGTAAATTTGGTGTGATTTGAGAATCTAACATGAGCTTCGTGTTTCCTACAAGAATAGTCTTGTTCTCCACTAAAGCCTCGACACCATGGCCACTTCTGGAAACAAAATCTTGAACTTCAGGCAACCATCTCAGATGTGAACTTGCTGGTCTAAATTTTTTAGCATACTCAACAACAACCTTGGCCAAGGGATGCTCACTGTTTGCCTTGAAACTGTGCAATATTCAACTAATCAATCAGAAAAGCCCTTTCGAATCTTTAAGTGAAACAAATCAATTCAATGCAAATCGAAATTAATGATTCAAATGATGTTATATTTGCAAAAACCAATACAGAGGAATACTTCTTTCTCCTGCCAAACCATAATCTATGCTACAAGAGCTAGTCACATTAATGAATTGACTAAAGAGATACTGAATGAAAAAGACATTTATTTGCACAAGAAAGGATACCGAACAAACAAGCAGTAATCAGAGAAGGTTGGTGTTTAAGAAAACAGGTTCCATCGGAGGCCCTACCTCAGCCGCAGCAACCAATGCATAGAAATCACATAAGACCATGGTTCTTAGGAGGTGCGTGTTAACAACAGGAGGTTTTCCAACAGTGAGTGTTCCTGTCTGACCAAAAACAATGCAGTTTACCTGCACACAGCCAAACCTCAAAGTCATCAACTAAACATTTTTAACACATTTTAGACAACACTGTTTTATCTTCCCCGAATTTAGAAACAATGAGAAAAAACTGAATTACATAAATTGCTTGCTTTATGTGCACTCTCAAGTGCTCCTCCCCCTCTGATGAGAACACCATAGTTGGCTCCTACTCCAGTACCCACCATGACTGCAGTAGGTGTTGCAAGACCTAAAGCACAAAGACAAGCTGTACCCATGACAGATAAGCCAAATTGAAGAGCAAGCTCAAACTCATACATTTTTGGACGGGATCGAAGACCTAGGGTATGAACCAATCTTTCCTTCTACAAACCGTGCTAGCTAGGTTGTAAAAGGAATTGCAATAAACCAAAACATCCATGTTGGCGGAGCCATGACACCATATAAAAGCATCAACCAATAATAAATTGCACAAGAGTTGATAATATCCATCTTAAAATCTCTCTAAGCATTAACATATTCATGGGTTTCAATTCTCTCTCTAATTTTTTTAGAATATACATAAAAATCATGTCTAAAAAAAGTACTGGTACAGTGAAAACGAAACTCCAATTAAGAAAGACTTACGGTAACTATTAAATTTTCCACCTCTATCAAGGCCTCCTGGTCCATTAGAGTTCTACGTCCTCTCATTTCTGATTGTATGTCATGCAACGAGATATACAACTAGAGAAATAGATAGATACACCTAGAATTATAATTCTAGGTGTATCTATCTATACAACTAAAGAATGTTTCAGTCTTTAGACGATCTCACTTTTGCTAAAATGGATAGTTGAAGCCATGAAATTGAGAGGGCCAAGGTATCTTCAGATTTAGATATTCACTCATAATCAACATAAGATTTTGAAATGTCATGGGATGATGACCTGCATTTAAACATTTTTTGGAAGTCAAAGTTGTTCTAAACTTGATAGTGTATCCCTCTGTGTAGATAGTGGATGGAAAGATGAATATTTGATCTGTAAATAGCTGCGGAGATTTCACCGCTCTGTTTTCCAACTACAGTTTTACGTTATACCAACTCAATCTAACACTGTGGAACACTAATAGAAAACATTAATGTTTAATAAATCAGTGTAATTCTACTACCTATGCAAGCAAGAATGGATAGTTACTGACAGAGGGTTGAGAACTGCAGATGCAAATATGTGAAGAGGACTAGACACAGAGTATACAGCTGAAGGTACCTGGAAATGGAAAGAAAACAATGGTAGAAGTGAGCTGGAAGTCCTCATGTCACTATATTTTAGTTTTATAAGTATTTTGATTGTCCGAAGGACTATCTAGAATTCCTGGTAACCTGAACAAGTGAGTTTCACACCTACAGAATGTCTGCAACTCCATGAAAACCATGCTCTACAACCTGGAATAGTCCATCACGAACATATAGGAAGATTAAAACATGAGTCACCCTTACAACGCAAATTTATAAGTTTGACACTCCCATATACAAACTCATTTGTTATAGAGAACACAATCTGCCACAGTATGTGTTTGAATCCGGTGGCAGGGAATGAGGAGTTTCACACCATAGATTTAGGTTAAAATATCACAAGGAGGGGCACCCACTGTAGTGGCCATTGCAAAACATGGTGGCATGGGTCACATTTATGACAATGCGTGGACCAAAGTCCATCCCTATGTTTCACAATGATGGCACTTTGAGCTATGATGGGGTGTAATCATATTAAGGAACTAATGCCACCACCTATCTATTGTGAGATGTTACACAACTTACCACAAACTTTGGTTAATGGGTTTGGTTCTTTTGGTGGAGAATGGGCATTTTCATACCATAGACCTACATTCAAACCCCACTAGTCAAGACAATTCTTGTAGCTGCTATGGAAACTCTTGGAGGTATAGGTCACACTTAATGACAATGCATGGGTGAAGCCCACACCTATCTCTACTATGAGATTCTCTACAACTTATGCCAAAGATTTATATTCAAAAAATTCTTTTGAGATATTTGTTATACTTACAAAACTTATAAAGGGGAGAAGAGTGAGAGAGAGGTAAAGAGGAAGATAGATATGGGGATGGAGATGGAGAGGGGTATGGAGAGGAGAGAGATGGATAAATAGAAATGTAAAGATAGGCATAGGAAGTTATATATAGAGAGAGATAGAGACAATGTAAAGTAAAAAATAAAACTTAACTAGCAATTGCACCTTGGTGTGCAATAAGTACGCCAAAGAGGTCTAGAATATCCATTACAAAAAAAATTTGTCTTTATTTTGCATACATCTATGCAATGCAAGAGACTAATTGGTAGGCCATTTAGTAAATGATTTTGTTTGTGCAACAAAGGTCTCAATGGAGAGGTGATAGCTTCAAATGAAATATGCATCCACTTACAAGTATCCAAACATGAAAGAAACAAAACCTTTGAATCAAGAAGATAATCAAGCTTCATTAGTAGTAGGCTCATGTTATGTTTTTCATAGGAAGAGAGGGATATAGAGGGACATATAGGGATAGAAAGAAGGAGATATAAAGGGGGGAAGAGTGAGAGAGAGGTAAAGAGGAAGATAGATATGGGGATGGAGATGGATAGGGGTATGGAGAGGAGAGAGAGGAATAAATAGAAATATAAAGATAGGCATAGGAAGTTATATATAGAGAGAGATAGAGAGGGAGAGATAAAAATAGTGAGGTAAAGAGATATAAATATGGAGGTATAGGAAGAGGTAGAGGGAAATAGAGAGGGAGAGCGCTAAATGGATAGAGAGAAGGAGATGTGTCGAGAGATAGAGGGAGAAAAATAGATAGAGATACATAGATAGAGAGATGGATAGTGGGATATAGAGGGAGTGAGGGAGGGAGAGATGGGGATAGATAGAGGGGAGATATAAAGAGAGGGAGGGAGAGAAAGAGAGGGAGATAGGTAGAGGAGAGAGAGAGAGGTTTGAAAGGTGAATTATCATATCCTTAATCAAATGACACATGTGGTACCCTAAGCATAACTGCCTAGGGACACATGTAATCCTTGGATTGTTAGATATTGTGAGGGAGGAATAGGGAGTGTGTGTGTGTATGTGTGTGTGTGTGTGTGTGTGTGAGAAAGATATATGGAGAGAGATAGAGAGGGAGATTTGTATAAATAGATAGAGAGGGAAGGAGAGGGAGGTAGAGAAAGAGAGAGACACTCCTTCTATCAATGTCTCCCTCTCAATCTCTATGTTTCTCATTATCTCTCAATTTCTCTCTTTGTATCTCTCTCATATTTCTCTTTATATTTTTCTTACGTTCTCTCTTTCTCTCTCTCTCCCTATCTCTCTACCTTACTCCTTTATTGTCCCTATTTATCTCCCCCTCTCTCTACTTCTATATATCTTTGTCTCTTATTTCTTTTTATCTATCTCTTTATCTCTCTCCCTATGGTACTTTATATCTATCTATGTCTCTTATATTCTTTCTCTCTCTCTCTATCTCTATCTCTCTCTCTCTCTCTCCCCCTATTTATTCCTATATATCTCTACCTCTCTCTCTATCTCTATCTCTATATCTCTCTTCTATCTCTCTATATCTCTTTGTCTCCCTCTTTATCTCTCCATAGATCTCTATTTGTCTTTCTCTCTATCTTTTTTTCTCTCTTTTCTCTTTTTGTATCTCCCTCTCCCTGTCTATATCCATGTCCATTTTTATCTTTACCCCCCCTCTCTCTCTCTCTTTCTTTCTATTTTTCTCCTTTTTCCTCTTTATATCTTCTCTATCTTCCTTAAGTGTACAATGGGTACACTAAAGAGGTTTGAAAGTTGAATTATCATATCCTTAATCAAATGACATGTGGTACCACAGGCATAACTCCTAGGGACATGTAATCCTAGGATTATTAGATAGTGAGGGAGGAATAGGGAGTGTGTGTGTGTGTGTGTGTGAGAGAGGAGAGAGAGAGAGAGAGAGAGAGAGAGAGAGAGAAGAGAAAGATATTGAGGAAGAGATAGAGAGGGAGATTCTTATAAATAGATAGAGAGGGAAGGAGAGGGAGGTAGAGAAATAGAGAGGAGAAAAATGTAAAGAGATATAGAAGAGGGAGTAATAGAGAGAGAGGGGGGGGGGAGATAGGGATAGAAAGGAGAGATAGAGATAGATATAACTTAGGAAAGATAAAAGGGTTGAGAGAGAGATGGAGAGGGAGAAATAGAGATATTAAGAGGGAGATAATGAGAGGGGGATGGAGAGATAGAAAGATAAATATATAAGAATTTATATATATAGAGGTAGAGAGAGGGATATGTAGAGAAGGAAAGAGTGAGAGATAACCTATGATAAAGATAAGTAATAAAGAGATAAATAGAGAGGGGGAGAGAGAGATAAAGATAAGGAGGGAGAAATGGAGTGTGTATGTGTGTGTGAGAGAGAGAGATATATGAAGATAGAGACAAAGGGATATATATAGGGAGAGAGGGAGAGAAATGCAGAGAGGATAGAGATAAAATAGAGATATAGAAAGAGGAAGTGATAGGGAGAGAGAGATCTGAAAAGAGGGAGAGATAGAGAGATAGGTAGTGGGAAAAATGGAGGAGGAAGAGAGAGAAAGAGAGATAGAAGGAGAGAGGAAAGGGAAGAGGGAGAGAATGATAGAGGGAGCATAGGAAGGATAGAAAGATAGAGATAGGGAGTTATATATAAAGAGAGGTAGAGATGAGTAGATATATGTATAAAGATGGGAAGAGAAAGAGTGAGACACTCCTTCTATCTATGTCTCCCTCTCAATCTCTATGTTTCTCATTATCTCTCAATTTCTCTCTTTGTATCTCTCTCATATTTCTCTATATATTTTTCTTATGTTCTCTCTTCCTCTCTCTCCCTATCTCTCTACCTTACTCCTTTATTGTCCCTATTTCTCTCCCCCTCTCTCTACTTCTATATATCTTTGTCTCCTATTTCTCTTTATCTATCTCTTTATCTCTCTCCCTATGGTACTTTATATCTATCTATGTCTCTTATATTCTCTCTCTCTCTCTCTCTCTCTCTCTCTCTCTCTTTCCACCTATTTATTCCTCTATATCTCTACCTCTATCTCTATCTCTATATCTACATCTCTCTTCTATCTCTCTATTTCTCTTTGTCTCCCTCTTTACCTCTCTATAGATCTCTATTTATCTTTCTCTCTATCTTTTTTTCTCTCTTTTCTCTTTTTGTATCTCCCTCTCCCTATCTATATCCATGTCCATTTTTATCTTTGCCTCCCCCTCACTCTCTCTTCCTTTCATTCTCTTTTTCTCCCTTTTCCTCTTTATATCTTCTCTATCTTCCTTAAGTGTGCAATGGGTACACTAAAGAGGTTTGAAAGGTTAATTATCGTATCCTTAATCAAATGACATATGTGGTACCCAGAGCATAACTCGCTAGGGACACATGTAATCCTTAGATTGTTAGATATAGTGAGGGAGGAATAGGGAGTGTGTGTGTGTGTGTGTGTGTGTGTGTGAGAGAGAGAGAGAGAGAGAGAGAGAGAGAGAGAAAGATATATGGAGAGCGATAGAGAGGAAGGAGAAGGAGGTAGAGAAATAGAGAGGAGAAAAAAGTAAAGAAATATAGAAATGGGAGTAATAGAGAGATAGAGGGGGGGAGATAAGGATAGAAAGAGGGAGAGATAGGGATAGAAAGGAGAGATAGAGATAGATATAACTTATGAAAGATAGAGGGGTTGAGAGAGAGATGGAGAGGGAGAAATAGAGATATTAAGAGGGAGACAATGAGAGGGGGATGGAGAGATAGAAAGATAAATATATAAGAAGTTATATATAGAGAGGTAGAGAGAGGGATATGTAGAGAAGGAAAGAGTGAGAGATAACTTGTGATAAAGATAAGTAATAAAGAGATGAAGAGATAAATAGAGAGGGGGAGAGAGATATAAATATAAGGAGGGAGAAATGGAGTTTGTATGTGTGTGTGTGTGAGAGAGAGAGATATGAAGATAGAGACAAAGGGATATATTTAGGGAGAGAGGGGGAGATTCAATGGAGAGAGGATAGAGATAAAATAGAGATATAGAAAGAGGAAGTGATAGGGAGAGATAGAGATCTCAAAAGAGGGAGAGATAGAGAGATAGGTAGTGGGAAAAATGAAGGGGGAAGAGAGAGAAAGAGATATGGAAGGAGAGAGGAAAGGGAAGAGGGAGAGAATGAGAGAGGGAGCATTGGAAGGATAGAAAGATAGAGATAAGGAGTTATATATAAAGAGAGGTAGAGATGAGGAGATATATGTATAAAGATGGGAAGAGAAAGAGAGAGACACTCTTTCTATCTATGTCTCCCTCTCAATCTCTTTGTTTCTCATTATCTCTCAATTTCTCTCTTTGTATCTCTCTCATATTTCTCTTTATATTTTTCTTACGTTCTCTCTTCCTCTCTCTCCCTATCTCTCTACCTTACTCCTTTATTGTCCCTATTTATCTCCCCCTCTCTCTACTTCTATATATCTTTGTCTCCTATTTCTCTTTATCTATCTCTTTATCTCTCTCCCTATGGTGCTTTATATCTATCTATGTCTCTTATATTCTCTCTCTCTCTCTCTCTATCTCTATCTTTCTCTCCCCCTCTCTCTCTCCCTATTTATTCCTCTAGTATATCTCTACCTCTACCTCTATCTCTATATCTCTATCTCTCTTCTATCTCTCTATATCTCTTTGTCTCCCTCTTTATCTCTCCATAGATCTTTATTTATCTTTCTCTCTATCTTTTTTTCTCTCTTTTCTCTTTTTTTATCTCCCTCTCCCTATCTATATCCATCCATTTTTATCTTTGCCCCCCCTCTCTCTATCTTCCTTTCTTTCTCTTTTTCTCCCTTTTCCTCTTTATATCTTCTCTATCTTCCTTAAGTGTGCAATGGGTACTCTAAAGAGGTTTGAAAGGTGAATTATCATATCCTTAATCAAATGACACATGTGGTACCTTGAGCGTATCTCCCTAGGGACACATGTAATCCTTGGATTGTTGGCATGAATTGACTAGTCAAAAGTTAGTCTCCCTCTCTCTCAATAACGTTTAATTTAGATTTTAAGTTTGAAATTTATTTTATTATATAAATTAGGATAAAAATAAAATGAATAATTATAAATTAAATTATTTCTAATAACTTTTAATTATAATTTGTAATTTCATAAGCATAAATAAATATGTAAAATAAATTTCAAAGTTAAATCATACTATAAAGGAAATGCAAAATTACAATATCCATTTAAACAAATAATTTTAAAATAATTAAAATTTAATAACATGAATAATTATAAATTAAATTATTTCTAATAACTTTTAATTGTAGTTTGTAATTTCATAAATATAAGTAAATATGGAAAATAAATTTCAAAGTTAAATCATACTATAAAGGAAATGCAAAATTAAAATATCCATTTAAACAAATAATTTTTAAAAAATATTAAATAATAAACTTATTGAGAATAAATAATTAAATAATAGAATTAAAATTTTAAAAAATGTACTTAAAAAATATAATTAATATATTGCAAACAATAGTAACATTAATTTGAAAGTAAAATTGTACTTCAAATAAAATAGTAAAACTAAAAATAAACTGTATTAAAACTGTTAAAACTAAAATTTTAAATTTTATATTAAAAATTACAAGATTAAACTTAAAAAACTAAAAAATAAAATGAAAGGTAAAAAATCAAGTTCTAATTTAAATATAGATAATTTTCATTTGATTTGATTTAATTTTAATAAATTTTATGTGATTTAATTTAAAATGTATATTAAAAAAATATAAATATAAATATAAATTTACTAAAACCTACAATAAAAAAAACTCTAATAACTACTCAAATATTTTTTTAACTTTAAAAATTATTAAGAATAAATTAAACTAAAACAAATAACACAGAGCATTGATAATCGAAATAGGCACGTGACATATTCTCTTTATCACGAAATGCCAAATAAATAAATTTATTAATTCTCTTTATCACTAAATACCAAATAAATAAATTTATTTATCTCTTGGAAGGAAAAATCGAATACCTGTAGGCTTTGCAATGAGTGTTTCTTATGTTTCTTTTTTTACTAAGAACGACAAAAGAAAAAAAATAGTGAG
>VDFB02298393.1:0-18682 GCA_007258455.2 Sequoia sempervirens
TGATATGTGTGTTGATAAATTTGCTTTCCTAAAAAGAAAAACAAATAGTAGAAGATGATAGAGTAACTTGTTTTGATATTCAGATAGATTGATGTAGCACTTGATATGGGTCATTGATATGTTTTTTTGGTTAGATAGATCACGGGATATGAGTATGATTGATGTGTCCTTTGTGATGGTCAAACAAAATAGGAGGCTTTCAAAAGCCTCCAGATCAGAGAGCGGTTCCCACTATGTTGGGATCAGATAGGAGAGCTTACTCCTGCAGAGTTACAGTTGATAGCAGACTATGGGCTGGGTCCATTGTTGGCCATGCCGTGAGGCATTCGGGCCAACAGGGGACTATTGACCGCCTTGGCAGAGAGATGGCATTCAGAGCATAACACCTTTCACCTGCCGACAGGTGAGATGAGTGTGATGCCTGAGGATGTGTACCAGATCCTTCAGATTCCAGTTGTTGGTGCCCTTGTGGTTTATGACCACAAGGAGATTGGTTGTACTACAACATTATAGTGGATATGTGGTGATCCAGGCATATATGGTTACTGGATAGACTGGGAGGATTTTAGTAGGTATCCTGCTTTAGTTGCTGTGTTGGCTGCATTTTTCAGAGGCTTCCTTGGACCAGACCGTTGGTCGAAGGGATTCACAGTTGATTGGGGTAGGATGCTAGAGTGGATGATTACACAGCCACAGAGGTTTGCTTAGGGGGGTGCGTACTGGCCGACCTATATCATGATCTCCATCAAATTGTATACAGAGGATCCATAAGTTTGGCGAGTGTAGTGATGCTACTACAGATCTGGGCGTGGGAGCACATTGTAGTCACGAGACCACTTTGTACGAGAGTGAGACTAGTAGGGAGGCCCTATGTGTATGCATATTCTGGTGCAGTTGTCCAGCAGAAGCTAGGCAAGGTAGAGTATTGGCAGCGGGTTTTGGATGATATCGATGCAGTGGTATGGAGACTGTACATAGATTGTGAGGCATGGGTGACAGATCACCTAGAGATGCCTTTTGTTTGCAGACCATGATATCTAATAGGGCAGATGCCCTTTATTATTGAGAGATTTCTGGCATTACGGGTCCTGAGGCAATTTGGATTCACACAGGGGATGCCCCAGGGCATTGCTCATTATGGGTGGCATAAGGGGGATCCAGGATGGGGACCATGCATTGCATATCAGGTAGCATATACAGAGTATTCCACCTTATAGCCTGAGGTATGGACTGACAAGCCAGAGGTATAGGATGTAGGGATGACAGATGATTATGCACAGTATTTTCATACACACCCATTTCCATGGTTTACAATGCCAGATGAGCCACGGGCGATCGGGGTAGCACCACAGCCAAGAGTAGGGATACAGGGGGATGTGGCCAGTGGGGAGTAGGCTATGGGCGGAGGAGAGGAGGAGGGAGGGGAGAGTGAGGAGAGCGGAGATGGGGAGGAGGAGGACAACTCAGATGATGGGGATGATGGGGGGGATGATGGAGATGAGGAGAGACAACAGAGGTTGGATAGCCTAGGCAGAGCACAGATTCTTTGACAAGCTAGATCTGGTGGCAGACCACAGACTGTGATTCGGGTGTCATCCTCATCTCAGCAGGCATAGATAGATGCATTGCAGGGTCAGGTTCAGACATTTCAGGGACAACAGGCACAGTTACAGAGCCTACTAGCGCAGGCTCAGAGTATGATAGTGCAGTTACAGGCACAGCTTGCATAGGCCCAGACACAGGCACAAGTACAGGCATAGGCACAGGTACAGTTACAGATGCCCGCCCCTGATCCCCAGGTGACACAGTTGGTAGCAGAGAGCGATGCCCTTAGACGGCGGGCTCTGGAGGCCGAGGGTGTGGCACAGAGACTCATGGGTACTGTAGAGAGTACCTCATTACAGGAGGCCATTGCAGAGGGATTTGAGGTAGCTAGAGAGACTGAGTACTACAGAGTTTGATATGAGGAGTTATGCCCTCCCGAGCGGTGAGAGCCTTATCCCAGATCTCATAGCCGGACTAGTACCCGATCATGGACATCGACACATGGCAGAGAAGTTACAGGGCCTCGACGGGATCTTGATGTAGGTACGAGTGGCAGGCCGCCTCCTTCCGGACTAGCTCCTTCGGGGGCATCAACCAGTTAGCCGTTTGGGACCGATTTAATATGTATATTGAGTTTTGATCATGTCTCATGTATTATGTTTTGAACCTTTTACTTTCATTGGACATTGGACACTTGTATTATTTTGATGAGCGATGATATGCAGCGGCGATGGTATTGATGATGATATGTTTATGCATTTGTGATGGGATATGGATGTTACTTTTATGCATGTATGATATGAGATGGATTTTGATATGTGCTTATTATTTTTGTGGACTAATCTTATGATGCAGGATGATTTGATGATATGATGTAAATCGATGATCTATGATGTAGGTGCAATGATTTGTAATAATGTATATATGAACTTGTTGATTTTTTGAATTTGTGTAGCAAATGCATAGGTGAATAATATGAAATGAAAATGATAGATAGTGAATGTGATACTAATGATGATAATGATATATGTGGTAATGGTAATGTGATGATAATGAGATGATGATGACAAATGTCAAATGATAATAACGATAATAATAAATGATAGAATGAAAATGGTAATAATAACAATAATGATAAATGATAGTGATGATGATGATGAAAAATGAATGAATGACATGGTAAATTGATGATGATAATGATGAAGATGAAATGAATGATAAAATAAAATGAATGAAATGATACATGATAAATGAGAATGATAATGATAAATGATAAATGATAATGATAAAAAATGATAAAATGAAATGCCAAATGATAAACGAGGATGAAATGATAAGAAATGATAAATGAGAATGAAGTGATAAATGAAATGATAAAAATGATCAAATGAAATGCCAAATGATAAAATGATAAACGAGGATGAAATGATAAGAAATGATAAAAATGAAGTGATAAAATGAATGAAGGCAATGAATGAGAATGATGATTATAATGATAAAAATGATAATGATGAGAAAATGAATCAAATGTCCAAATGTCCTCCACAAAAAAGCTCAAAACTACTGACAACCGTTAATTCCTTCCTTCAGCCTTTCAAAACACTGATGTGAATCCAAGATGCAGATATATACAATGATTTGACAAATATGCAACTAAATAAGCTTAACCAGTTTGTTGAGCCTGTTATGAGCCTTCTTGAATCATCCTAGAAAATTTTTAAAATGTTGGAAGTATGTACAAGCATCAGAGGGAAAATTAGCGCCAATGATGACCAGAGTACAACTTTCATGATTTTTGATATAGCAAGCGAACACAAGCATCGAGGTATAATTGAACTGAGATGACCTGAGCATTTCTTGCATGAACAGGCAAAGATTAACCATCTTTCTTATGCAAATGTGGAACTTCCATCGATGATATTGCTTTGGTCATCACGTCTTGTGACATATTTGTATCAGATTGACTGTTAATCTCAAGACAGCAGACAAAGAAAAATCATTCTCATTCCTTGCCACTCTAGTTTAGTACATTATTGAGTGTGCTCCAGAGTAATGATATCAAAAATCAAACAAATTTTGGTCAAACATGTAATACTGTTATTTCATACATTATTCAGATTTTTGGATCATCCAATAGACAATGATATGGTATCTGCTGAAAAGTGTTTCATGGGAAAGCTTGATGATCGAATAATGTTTCACATGTGTTGATTGTTTGTTCGAATGATCGGATCCTAGGACATAGTCTAGCTATTTTGGTATGCTCTGAAAATTAAGTGCCCCCGGTTGAGTTTTTGCCCCAGTTTATTGACACAACTTGCGGAAAGGAATATGTACAATAGTCAATCCATGGTAAGATGTGTTATCACTCTTAGGCAAAATGATGACAGGATGATGCGGTTAAAACCCTAAGATGCGGAAAAGGATACAGAAAGAAGTAAAACTAAAAATCCAAAGTGCAAAATAGGAACTAATAGATGGAGAGGTACAGATAGCGTCTGTTTGCTAGATTTTCACTTTCTGTATTTATTGCAATTTTTTGATTTCTTTTTTTTGTTTTGTATTTTCTACTTTGTTTTGTATTTCTTGGGGTTTTTACGCTATTTTGTATTTCTTAGGGACTTTTTCTCTTGTTTTTGTATTTCTTCGGGACTTTTTTCTGTTGTTTTTGTATACATCCTTAGGACTTTTTTACGCTTTATTTTTGTATTTCTTCAGGACTTTTCTTACTTAAAACATAATATTTCTTAAGATGCATGCGCTGATGGGTTCATCAAATAAGGTCTCCTTAAAGTTGATAGCAATAACTTTCGAGCCAGGTATTTGCAATAGCCACATAGGGACCTAGCCAATTTGGTTCAAACTTTCCTTTCTTTCTGTCTTGTTGATTCACGTTAGGGTTGTCTTTAGAACCTAGATCCCCACACGAAAGGTCACGTGGCTTTACTTTGTGATTATAGCTACGAGACATCATCTGTTGGTATGCTTTCAAATGCTCTGCTACTCTCTGTCTCTTTTCATCTAAAAGTTCTAACTCTTGGAGTTGGGAAACTCTGTATTCCTCATCTGTTATGAGACCTTTCAGTGATACTCTTAATGAAGGTATTTCTACTTCTAAAGGCAATATGGCTTCTGCTCCATAGACGAGGGCAAAAGGTGTTGCTCCTGTCGGCGTTCAGACACTAGTTTTGTAAGCCCACAAGGCGGGATTGGGATTGAACAATACCAATCCTTCCCACGAGTCATTGGCAGTCTTCTTAAAATCTTTGGAATGTGTGGTCTTGTTTGAGGCCTACCTTGTATTCCTTGTGAATGGTAAGATTGTCAAATATAAATGCGAATATGGAATCTTTCACAAAGTTCATCAACATCTTGATTCTTGAAGATTCGATCATTATATACGTAATAATGGCATTAGGAATACCATATCGATAAATAATGTAGTTGAGTATGAAGGATGAAATCTATTTTCCAGTAACTTTAGAGAGAGGTACTGCCTCAATCTACTTAGTGAAATATTCTATTGCCGTGATGATGAACTTATGCCCATTTGAAGAAGGATAATGAATTTTCCTACTAGATCCTAACCCCATTGAGAATGACCGGGTTAGGTGAGCAATTGATTCTTGTCTTGAGGAGCATGAATAAGATTCCCATGAATCGACATTTTGAGCATGTTTTAACAAAGTGAATGATTCCCTCTCCATTGTAGGCCAGTAGTAACCCATTCTAATCAATTTCTTGGATAAGGTTAGTCCACTCAAATGAGTACCACAAACGCCCCCATGAACTTCTTGTAAAGCTTTGTCGGATTCATCACGTTGAAGACATCAAAGTAAAGTACCATCAAGACCATGGTGATAAAGGGTATCAGTGATAAGGGTATATCGAGAGGATTGTCGGATAAAGTTACATTTTTGGTTGCGGGATAAGTCAGGCGGTAAAGTGTCATCTTTTAGGTAGGCATAAATCTTACCATACCATGGTGAATTGGATCCTACTAGGTGGCAGATAATTTGGCTTTCAGGTGTGTCATAGGCAGGTGTAAATAATTGTTCCACCAGAAATTCATAGCGAGTCTGTTTTTCTGGGAGTTGTACCAATGAGGCAATCGTAGCCATAGCATCAGCTGCTTTGTTATCAATCCTTGGAATTTGTGTGAACTGAATGTCCACAAAGTAATTTTTAAAGTCATCAATCATCTTCTTGTATGGCAACAACTTGTCATCTTTAGTCTGATAATCATCATTGATTTGATTAATAACTAGTTGTGAGTCACCATAAACTTGTAGCTCGGTAATCCTCCATTCCAATGTTGTTTTCAGTCCAGTGATTAGTGCTTCGTATTCGGCTATGTTATTGGTGCATGGAAACATTAGCCTATATGACCGAGGAATGGTATGTCCTTGAGGGGTGACGAAGACAATGCCTGCCCCCGATCCATGTTGAGTAAAAGAACCATCAAAGTATAAGGACCATAGCTGCTTAGAGTCTGCTGTGAAAACATCAGCATCTGGAAACTCAATGTGTAAGGGGTGCTCCGTTAGGAGAGGAGCGTCTGCTAGTTGATCCGCAATAACTTGTCCTTTGATTGCTTTGCGATCAACATAGTGGATGTCGAACTCACTCAAAATCATGACCATTTTGCTAACCTTCACATTGGTGATGCTTTTACTTAGAGGAGATACTAGGCGGAATCAATTTTTGAAACCAGATTGATTGTATGAGGTAGCATGTAATGTCAGAATTTCTGTGAAGAAAAGACTACTGCTAAACAAGCCTTCTCAATAAAAGTGTAGTTAAGCTCATGACTTGTCAGTGTTCTGCTAATGTAATAGATTCCACGTTCTTTCCCTTCATGGTCTTCTTGTGCGAATAATGCCCCCAAGGATGTCTCGGTTGCAGCAATATATAGGATCAATGGTTTGTCTGGATTTGGTGATACGAGCACTGGTGGATTCATCAAGTACTGCTTGATTTGTTGAAATGCTATTTCACATTTGTCATCCCATCTGAAAGGAACATTCTTATGCAGGAGATGTGTGAACGGTAGACTTTTGTCGGCCAATTACGCAATGAATCTTCTTATGGACTGAAGTCACCCTTGTAATGATCTCAATTGACTGATGTTCTTTGGGGGAGGCATCTCCATGATTGCCTGAACTTTAGCAGGATCTACTTCAATTCCCTTTTCTAAAACAATATATCCTAAAAGTTTTCCAGATGTGACCCCAAAAACACATTTCTTAGGATTTAGGTGAACTTTGAATTTTTCCAATCTGGTAAATATTTTAGATAGTATCTCCAAGTGTCCTTCTCTGGTGTATGATTTTTCCAATATGTCATCCACATAATCTTCCATGAATGTGTGCATCATGTCATGTGAAAGATCATTAGTCATAGCTCTTTGATAAGAAGTAGCCCCAGCATTCTTTAGACTGAAAGGCATGACATTCCAACAGTACATTCCCCACGGACAAGTGAAAGTTGTTTTCTCTTGGTCTTCTAGTGCAATCTTGATTTGGTTGTAACCAGAGAAACCATCCATTAATGAATACATGGCATGGCCAGCTGTTAAATCAACTATAGTGTCAATATTTGGAAGCGGAAAGTCATCCTTAGGGCAAGCTTTGTTAAGATCTCTGAAATCAGTGCATACTCTAATGCGTTTATCTGGCTTTGCTACTGGTACAATATTGGAGATCCATTCTGCATAGGCAATTGATCTTATAAAGCCTGCATCGAGGAGCTTCTTAAGTTCTTCCTTAACCAGTAGTGCTACATGAGGATTCATTTTTCTGAGTTTTTTTTTTACTGGTTTAGCTCCTGGTTTGATAGACAAATGATGCATTATGAGATTAGGGTCAAGACCTGGCATGTCTGCATATGACCAAGCAAAATTAACTTGATTTTCTTTGAGAAAATTCATGAACTCTGGGATTTCTTTATCTGTCATTGATTCAGCTAGTTGTAGAATCCTTGGATTATCTGTAGTTACAATATTGATTTCCTTTGTAGGCTCGATCAAGATGGGCGATCGCTCATGATAGTGCTCTGGGAGAGTGTCAAGTTTCCCATCAGCTGGTGCCTTAAAAAGGTTTTCACCATCTGATACGCTCTTTATTTTATCTTTTGTTTGATCTAGTACTGCCAGATTCTGGTTTTCACCACTAGATCATTTTTCTTTATTTTCATTTTTGTAGCTAGGAGACTTGACACTCTCTTGATTAAAGACTTCATACTGAAAATTGCTAGTGGAACAATCATTTACATCATCCGCGGAAAGGAAGTTTATGATAGATTCATCATTTGGAAAAATAGGTATATCAATAGATTTAGTTAGATCCCAGTCAATGAGATCAGGATGGATTAAAGGCAACAAGTCATTTGGTAGTGTGAAATCGGCGATGGTTAGAGTCAAGACAGAGTTATCAGTAGGATTTGAGGTATGAGGTAGGTCAATGGTGGTACTATTCTCCTGATAGTCTTGTTCATTAAAATCCGACTCAGTATCACTAGAGTCATAGTTGCGTTGTGGTTCAGATTCTTGTGGTTGGGACCCTGAACCTTCTCCTTTGATTAAAGTGGGTGTATACTTGTGTATGATATCTACCTCTTTGTCTCTCCAAAATTCATCATCATGGATGGTATCCCGTTCATATTCAGCAGAATCTGTATTAGAGTTATTTTCTATGAAATTCAAGATTGATGCCAAACATGTCTCTTTCTTATCGGAACCTTCTTGCAGTGTAAAAGCATTGCTTTGTGATTATTTGGATGGGGTAGTGTCATAGACTATTCCAGTTTTATCATATGCAACAAGCCCTGGGAGATGGATAGGCCCAAATATGCCTTCTTTTCTTTTTCCAAGAGGACCATTATCATATCCCATCTTTTGCATGATGGAATACCCTTTCCCATATCTGTTAGTTGGTAAGGTGACATTTAGAACTATTTCCTCTTCATCCTTATAGAGCCAATCCAGAATTGTTGTATCCTCAAGATCTCCCATAGGGAATTTTTCCTTGATAAATTGTCCATTGAACTTGGTAGTTGGCTCTGTTTGTATTTGTGCTGATGTTGATGCTACTGATATCTGTTGTTGTGTAATAGAAGGTTGTCCATGTGATTGAGGAGATATAGGTAGATTAGCAAGACAAAGAGAATATTCCCCAACACTGCTTTCCTTGAACTGCAGTTTCTTGTCAAAGCTTTTGGTTAATTGACTGATTTGTGTATCGTATTTAGGAGAAGTATTAGCAAGTGCTTCTCGATTGTTTGGAACCAAAGTATCCTGATGAGCTTTGACATTGGCACAAGTTTGGGTGTTTGAATTATCAGCTGGTATAGTGATTTCCTGTCCGTCATATGGAAACTTAAGACATTGATGGTAAGTGGACGGAATAGCTTGCATTTCGTGAATCCAAGGATGACCCAACAAGATATTGTATGCAAGATCCCGGTCTAAAACTTGACAAAAGGTATTTTTAATAACATGTCCCACTCTGACTGGTAGCATGATTAGACCTTTAGATGTTCTTTCCTCATCATCATAGGCTTTGATGGTAAACTTCCTTCTAAGATCAATGGAGTCTTCTGCAAATCCTAATGCTTGAACCACCTTCAAGGTACATATATTTAGACCAGCCCCTCCATCTATTAGAATACGTTTAACATGGAACTTATGGATCATGACCTCTAAGTATAATGAAGAATTATGGGGATGAGTCATGGAAACATCATCTTTGTCAGAGAATGAAAGACATGTGGGTGAGGACAAGTGTCCTACCATGGCTTGAAATCGGTTCACATCCAAATCCGTGGATACAGTCGTTTCAAAAAGGGCTTTGTCTAAAATTTCCTTATGTGCAGGAGAAATCTTTAGGAGTTCTAAAATGGAAATTTGGGCTGGAGTTTTTCGAAGTTGGTTAACTAAGTCATATTGATGTTGAGGGAAGGTCTCAGTGGATTTCGAAGAGGTACCCTTCAAGACAACTTTAGCTTGCGCTCTCGTTGTGACATTCACTTGTCCATTGTCCACTTTCTCTTTGATTTTTATAACGTTGACTCGCTCATCATCCGTATAGAGGTGACGAATTACATTGTCATCAATTTCATTCACATTTTTGTCAGAAAACTCTCCCTTTTGATAATTTGGTAGAGGATTGTGAAATGCTTGGTGATCTTCATTGGATTTTTGTTGTCCTTCTACTGTGATAATGCCTTTGTCAATTAGGTCTTGAATAGCATGCTTCAAAGCTTGACAGTTGTTTGTACGATGACCTCTGCACCTATGGTAGTCACAAAAATAAGCTTCATTCCATGATGGAGGTTTTACACTAGGTTCATAATTGCATTATGGTGGTAACAGAAGGACATTCTTTTCCATAACCTCTTTGAAAGAAGATTCCAAGGATTGTCCTAGTGGAGTGAAAGTTCTTCTATTAGAGAAAAATGAAAAGCGTTGTGGGTTCGTGTCTGAGGTATTCCCTAAAGTGTTGTTGTTGTAGTTGTTCCCACGATAGTTTTGGTTGTTGACAGTCCCCTGATTGTTGTTTGTTGGAGGAGGAAGATTGTTTCCTTGATTTGCGACTGAATTGACATTGTTGTAATTATTGTTATGAGTAGTATTTGGAGTATTCAGAACAAACGGCTTAGACGTGACATGATTTGCATTTACAACACCATCGTTTACAATGTTTTTTTTGTGAGTCCAAAATTTAGACTTGTCTTGATTGTTGTAATAGTTAGATGAGCTAGGGTTGTCCCTATCAAGTTTTATTCTCCCTCTTTTGACCAAAGCACTTTCGATGGTGATGGAATCCTCAATCAATTTCTCAAAGGAAGGTGGACAATGTAGATTTAAGCGATAGCTCATTTCTGAATTTAGGCTGTTGATGAAAGTTACCATTTTTTTCCTTTTCAGGGACATGCCGTGGGTACCTAGCGAACATTCTCCTCCATCTTTGAAGAAAGGTAGTGAAAGATTCACTAGGTTTTTGTGCAACTTTACAAAGATCAATCAAGGTGATTTGGTGTTGGATGTTGTAGGCGTATTGTGTTATGAACAAATTGATCAATTCCTCAAATGTTTGAACATGAGGTGTAATCTTAGATAACCATTCCATAGAGTTAACTCCAAGGCTCTGAGGGAATAATCACAATAAATAAGTATCCTCATGGGAAAATTCCAATGTCATGTTTCGAAAGTCTCTAACGTGGTCAATTGGGTCCGATTTCCCATTATAACGATCAAATTTGGGAATTTCACAATGTTTAGGAAATGGAATCATGTTGAGACTTCTATCAAAAGGATAAGGACATATGTCATCTAGAGTGTATTTCTTGGTTGTGGTCCCCCCTTGTAACTCTTTGACTTGTCCTTGGAGTGCTTTAAACTATTGTGTAAGAATAGCAAAATTAGATGGGGATGTTTCTTCTTCTTTGCTCTTTAATTTCTCAGTATCAAAATCCTTAGGCAGTTTAGCTCCTTGATCAGCTAAGAAGAGAAAATACTTTTCTTTGTCACGTTGTAGAATCTTTTCAAGGGCTTTAAGAAACTTGGGGTCTTGTTCAGCCTCTCTAATATGAAGTTCTTGCTCATCATCACTATCTACGGGAGTTTTGTTCATGTCTTTGTTCTTATGAAACATATTTTCCTCTCTATCAGCCATATTGTCGTCACTGAAAAGAGGATTGCGACTCACACTAAAAAGAGGGCTATCACGTTCACCTTCTTCTTGAATGTTGTGGGTGGGAGTTTCTTGTTGAGATGTTTCTCCTAGTTTGTTGTGTTGAGATCTTGTAAAAACAGGCATATGTAAGAAATCCTCGGATATGATCAAAGGTCACTGAAGGATTTGACTAGGATGCATTGAATATTCAATTGAAGGTTGTGGTATATTCTCAAACTCAAGAGGTTGATTAAGATTGTGATGTTGAGATAACACTAACCTTTGATAATAAGCTTGGGTAGCCAAAGGTTCTACAGCGTAATCGTCGGTGAATCCTCTAATGTAGTCTTGGTACCTATGGAGAAATGTGCGATAATGGAGTAGGACGTCTCGACTCTTATACAAAAATTCTCTGTGATCTAAAGTCCTTTTGTAACTTAAGTTCATTTTGGGCTTCTTGATCCTATTGAAAACTGACTTCTTGACAAACTTGGTTGATTTCCACTTTCTCAACATCGGAGAAATCTGAGGAGATTTAGATGCATGTGCAAATTTTGTGAGGAAACCTAAAAGCTATTATATTTCCTAAATGCCTTTGCCGAAAGAGGTATGTCTTAGCTAGAAAGAGAGTCAAATGTTGTTGTAGAATACCTTAAATGCATAGAAGCGAGGCACAAATACAGGCAGAATAAGCCTAAATGCTTGAAGCGAGAACCTTGAATCTTCACTTGATGGAGTAGATCTTGAGAATAAATTTATAGCATACCTTTGCGGTTTTTCCTAGATCAGCTAAAATAGTTTTCTAAAGACAATTTTTGACCAGTTTCAGCTGAAGTTTTTCATGTTCGTTTTGGATGATCCTTTATCTGAATTAATGTTTTTGAAAGCACAACAAACAGTCTTATTTAAGTTGATCATAACCAAGCACAGAATAAGACAAAAGCACTAACCTAGGTTGGAGTCGGACAATGTCACGCTTTAGACTCGTATTGGGTTTCCCCAACCACATATCAGTAGCATGTGAATTAAGAAGCTTGGATGCACAGGCTCCCCCTTACAGTGCACTCTCTTCTCAGGCCAACCAAGCTTCCAACCCCCATGAAACTCCCATGGTGAGCTGATCACCTCTACTAAAGACTGTGAAAGTGTGGAAGGCTTCACACCGACCGGTGCTAGACTAGCAGATAGAAGGTTTTTAGCTTTCTAAACAATGGTTTTTGAAAGTTGGGACCCCCATTGATGGCCATACATGGGCAAAGATTATAATCCGTGGAGTATGGCTCGACTGAAGAGGTTAAGCTCCACAGGGTTTAAGCGAGTACAACTCCGTCCATATGACACATCCGCACTCACAACCTTAGGTTTTCCCTTAAGGTTTACATTTATATACCGATTGGGGGTAGCTTGGCTTTAGCTCCGTTGCCGGTTTGAGTCGCATTGGGGTGATGAAATCCCTAGGCGGACCCAATTTCTAGAATTAATACTGAACTACTCTTTTAGGATGCACAAAGTCATAGAAGGAATCCGCTTTGAGGTGATTATCAGAAGTGAGGAGTTGAAGGGGAAAAGGTTTGGTTTTACAGTCACCCTAGTTTGCACAGGGTGAGAGCATAATCACCTACCACTTTCAAGCACAGTCAAGAAGAGTAGACAGATTCATTTTAGGTGCACCAAAATCAAAAGTGATTTAATCTAAGTGAAGATTTTGCTTCACAACAGACATGGGGTTCATTTTAACTACATGATAAAGGTGTGGTGGCTACCCTAGATTGATTCATTTTAAATCCAGCAAGAAAGAAAGAAAGAAATTCTGTCTGCGTCCGGACTTCAATCCACGTTACAATTCGGATGCAAAACTCCATCACCTAGATGCGTGGCGAACTGAATAGTACCTTTCTGTTACCCGGATGTAAGAGCGAGAACCTAAATCATAACAGCTACATTTACGGTCATGCGAAAATAGAACCTATATGTATTCTAATCCATGTAATTTTTTTAAAAATTTTAAAGTATATTTGAATCGCGGCTAAAGGAAATCAATCTATCGTGGCTCTAAACCCTATATGCACTTCTGAGAAATGCGGTATCGCCCTCTGTTTCAGTCTGTTGCAAAATGTCTAGATCTTGAGAAGCTTGATCTTCAAATGTGCAGAAATTACCTACAAAAAAGATGTATTTTTTAGGATCTACCCGGTCTTCTTTTCCGGATGCCAGAAACCTGCAAGAAAACCATAAAACCCTCCAAAACAAAGAAGTCTAAAATGGGGCATATGCTACAGTGTGCTCAATTTTAAATAGTAGTAGAGTCCAGAAATAAATATCTTTTTTTTTTTCAATGGAATTAAAATAAGAAATCACCCTTTAAAACACCAACCCGAAATGAAAACATTAATAATTCAGAATAAAGGAATATAAAAAGTGAAAGTAAAACTCAGTATTTTTGCTGATTGTCCATCTTATCATCCTCTATCTTTGAGTGTTTTTGTCGATTCGGCTTTTTTTTTTGTTCAGTTATGGGCTAAGGCTCAACAAAGTACAATACTTCCTAAGAGCGAGATTTTGATATGATGTATGATGAATTAAACTATGATAATGAAGATTGAACTAATAAGCTTGAAATAAACATGATGCTACTTGATAAATGAATACTAAATGAATTAAATGCATGAATAATTAATTGCCTATTGCCAATGCTTGAATTCACGCGAGGGTATTTATAGAGTTTTTGAATGATTTTGATTGGCTATGTGATTAAGTTGGTTCCTGGCAGATCGAATGGCTAAAGAAAGATGAAACTGAAGAGAAAATAGAAGAAACCTAAAAACAAGATTTTTCCATTTTTATGAAAAAGGAAAAAGATAAGAGGATAAGAAATCATCTTTCTTTAAAAGAATAAAAGAAAGGTTTAAAAGCTGATAAATAATGAATTAAAAATTCAATTATTTATTTGTGGATGACATTCAGCTTTTCTTAATTAAATAAAATATTTAATTAAGCTTTTAAAGCAGAAGAAAGCTTGTGATAAGAAAAGAGCTTTAATCATGATTTTTGAAGAAAGCAGAAGATCTCATATTTAAATAAAATATTTAATTATGATGTGAGAAGATTTCACAATCAAATAAAATACCTAATTGTGATTTAGAAAGGAAGCATAAGATATTTTTAATTAAATAAGATTTATTTAATCAAATCACTTTTAATTAAATGAAACATTTAATTAATTAGAAGGAATTAAAATAGAAGAAAAGGAGATATTTAAATTTAATTAAATCAAAAGATTTAATTTAAATTCAAACAATGATAATTAATTTAAATAAATAAAATGT
The DNA here is from genome assembly GCA_007258455.2 of Sequoia sempervirens. Classification (NCBI taxonomy): domain Eukaryota; kingdom Viridiplantae; phylum Streptophyta; class Pinopsida; order Cupressales; family Cupressaceae; genus Sequoia; species Sequoia sempervirens. The sequence goes on from VDFB02298393.1 coordinate 14,546, forward strand.
ATTTATTTAATTAATTAAGTGGACCTATGAAAATAATTAAATAAAATAAATTTATTTAATTATGGAAGAAGAATAAGATGAATGAACAATATAATTAATTAAATTAAATTTAATCATTTGTAGAGGACTTTAGAAAACTAATTAAATAATAAATATTTAATTAATTGCTAGGATTATAGACATGACCATTTTTATGCGTATACAGTCATAAGATCTTTTTTTTGACATTTAATGATGTTTTCATAAGTTATTTAGTATTAGTTGAGCTATTTGTCTTATGACATAAGATTAAGACACCTATTACGATCCTATCTAATCTTATGTCTCGCCTTGGCTATATAACCAAGGGGTCTCATGTGTAAATCAACAAACATATAATCATAATATATCATTTGTATCCTTTGATAAAATAAAATTATTCTCTTATATCTCATTTCTCTTGTGATTTCATGAAGTTAATAGATCTTGGGTGGATATAATATTTAGCCATATCTTGTATGGTGTAGAGCATTTTATACCAAATCTTACAACTAATTCTACTATCTTTTACTACCCAAAATTTCCTAATAATTTTTTTATATGTTTCTCCTTAATCAAAATTTTTCATTGAAATTGTTAGAATACATAGTCGGTTTAACTATTAACATGTAATTTTGGATAAAAAATCAAGCTACTTGTATTATAATCATTTGTTTTCTAATTTCTCTCTATGATCGTGAATTTTTTCAACTCTTTAAATCCAACTTCCTCTACCCTCATTTATGTCAATAAAATTTATCTTACTTAATGCATAAGCAACCTCATTTGACTTTCCACTCCTAATTTTCAATTGAAAATTATAACTCTTCATATAATATTCTAATCTTGCACATCTCTAATTAAAATTACCTTGCAAATTTTAAAAAATCAATGCTTCATGACTAGTATATAAGAAAAAATCCTTTAAAAAATGTAATTTCTAAATTTCATAAATGCTTAAATTATGACACAAAATTCATCATAGACTAACTATCTTATTTTTAAATCATTCAAATTATTATTGAAATATTCTATTGGTATTCCTTCTTGTATGGAAAATTATATTGCATTTCCACTTGATTCACAATAAACCTATAATATATTGTTAAAGTCTAGAAATACTAGTACTACCTATTTTATTGTCTTCTTCTATAGTAAATTGATATTCTTATTCAATCATAATTTATAATTGAATTTATTTCTTATCTCCCCTCATATATTATTTAGTGGAGTAAAAATACTACTACACAAGTATTATAAACAAGCTCAAGATCTCACTAATCAATAAATTTATCAATAGCTCATACACTTGTCATTTTAATTATTATTTTTCTATCAGTTCTATTCCAAACAACCCTTACTTTTAAAATTTGGTCCTATTAATTTTTGATAAAGCTAAGTAGGGAAAGGTCCCAATCCCTTACATAAATTAGAGATCCATAAAGGACACATACAAAAATATAAAAAGTAATAATTATATAGCCTATTGTTTGGCCTCTAGGATAGACTAGACAACATGAAAAACAAAGAAATAGAACAACAAAGATACAACCAAAAAATTGAACCAAAACTAAGCATTGAAACCCTAAGAGCTATATTAAGGTCGAATTTCCAAGGGTTTCATCTAATTTTCCCTGTATGGTTAGAAAATGGTCTTCCTACTTGTCATTCTTCTTCTTGCATACCTCCACATCTCCATCCTTGTCTTTTTTATTTCTTATACTTTTTTAGCTAAAATTGAAATGTAAGGACCCCGAAAACATACCTTCTTATTATCCCATATCTAATCTTTATAATTTCATTCATTCTACTTTCAATTTCTAAAAGCCTATATTGATATAATTTCATAGTTTTATAAATGTTGGTCAAGTTATACTTAAAAAATCTACATCCCATTACTTTCTATTGTGATTCCCCCAACTTGTTAAATATAGTTTTTAAACCATTATTTTAGTGTTAATGTGTGTAACGATTCCTCCTTGATGTCTTAATTTTTACACTCTCCACTATTATCCATCTCCTCATTGTCAACATTCAAATTATCCACTTTGGATAGAAAATGGAATAGAGAGTATTCAATCTCCTCAAGAACTAGCTAAAATACAACATCCTCAATTTGAAAATATTCCTTAGAATTAGACAATGAGTGATTATAATTTTCATTCCCTTCATGAACCATAGGACCATCCTTAGAAAATATCAAATTTCCAATACTAGAGGAAATTTTTGTCAACCTAGTATGCCTTCTTTCACAAGAGTAAACAATCTTCTCCTCCCCAGCCTTATCAATTTGGAGATTAAAAAAATTGGAATCAATAGTCACATGGTCAAGGTAAATTTTATTTTAACCTTCTTCTTGTTGGTTATGGGGACTTCAACACTTTATCATTATCCTTAAGGGATATAAGGATATCTTATGGGGGGACCTCATACAACTTCTTCCCTTTCTTACCCTTAGGAACTAGGATCAAGGGAACACCCTTAAAAATGGGAGTAGGCATACCTTTCTTCCCATTAGAAATATAAGAGGAAGGAGAAGGGTCATAATCATATCCCTCATTACCTCCAAAGAGGTAGGGTTTTAATTTCTCTCATTAAAGGATTTTTTTTTTAGATTGTATAAATTGTCTTGGCCCCTTATAACATGTAGTGCACCAAGAATCTTTTTTAAAGTGATTGGTGATGCTAGTACGACATGCCATTTGGTACCACATGGATGATGGGATTGGAACTTATGACCTCTTTCTTGCAACATGATGCTTTATCCAATCGATCTAGGACCCCGCCCTTTTTTCATTTATTAGAGATAGGAAAACAAATATTTTTCTTATTGTTCTTGGAAAAGGGGCTTGGTTAAGATATTTAAGTAGGTTAATTAAGGATAGTATCACCACCATTGGGGATTAACATATAGGTCATTATGAGTTTAACATTGTGAAGATAAAATATTATTCCCTGATGTAGGCATGGGTAAGCCCTTCTTTAATATATTTTTTGATAGAGGATAGTAGAAAATAAGGTAAACTTAATAAACTACAATGTGTTAGATGGTCAAGCAATGGGAAAAATTAACCATGCATAGTACCGGACCTTTATTCTAAGACAATAATTTTATCAAGTGAAAACTTACAAGAGGTGAAGGGGTCAACAAAGCATCCCTATGTAGCCATTTTGGTGTATGATGAGAGATTCCCACTTTCCTACAAAGGACTCAATGAAGTTCTAGTATTTTGTCTTAATAAGCATCTAGAATTTTACTCATTCGCAATATAGATAGTCAGTTGAGCAATCATTTCCTTGGTAATGAAAAATTTAACTCCTCTAATAGTTTCATGCCTATTCCTAACTATTCACAAATTGAAAAATTAGAGTATTAGCATGCCTTATCATAGATAGGAAGAATGGGTTAATTCTACCATGCTCAAAGATATCTCAATTTTACCTATCATGGGGTAATTTGACTTGTTATGAGGTAAACCCTTCTCATTTTTGGCCACTTTGTAGCTCAATTATTTCAAATCACTCATAAAATTATATAGCTTCTCCTATGATGTGTATCCTTTATTCTCATTTCCTTTATCACAACTAAGGATATTTATATAATTCAATTTTTGAAGCTTAACTAATTATGTTTAATTAAGTTAAATATGAATAGACACTTTGTATGCATATATTAATGTTTGGGGATCATTATCCCTAAACAAGTAACCCATGGGTATGTTCAAGATCATCAAGGAAAAAACAAGTCGTTAAGTGGCAAAAAATTCAGAAAAATCAGAGTTAGGCAACTTGACATAAAAATTTGAATAAGTTATCTATATTATTTCAAAAATATGTAAGAATAGAATCTATAGAAAATTGAATATAGTTTCTAAACTAGTAGGTTTATTTTTTATTTTTAAATCTATTTGGTGAAAATTTGGAATTTCAATGCAGTAGTACTTAAATTTCAGAGAAAAAATAAGAAGTAGGTGTATGTCTGACCACCCTAACCACAAAAAAATGATAATATTTTTTTATAAGATTTTAGATATAAGTAGAGGACTCATTTCTCGATGTGATGCATATTTTTTTGTATTTTTTTCCAAGTAAATAATTAATTATGAATTTTGTATTACA
>VDFB02298394.1:0-25060 GCA_007258455.2 Sequoia sempervirens
TGGTGAGAGAGAGAGGGAGGGAGTGGGAGAGAGATAGAGAGTAGATGGTATAAGGTAGAGGATTAAGGGTAGAGGGGAGTGAGATAAGAGTGTGTGTGAGAGAGAGAGAGAGAGACCTAAGAGAGGCAGAATGGTTAGGAGGGTGAGATTTGAGAGAGAGAGGGAAAGAGGGAGGGAGTGGGATAGAGATAAGGGGTAGAGGGTTAAATGTAGAGAATTACCCAGAGGTTTTAAGGGTTTAGAGTTTAAGGGTTGAGTTTAAGGTTTCTGATTAAGGGTTTATGGTTTAAGGGTAGAGACATAGAGGGGAGTGAGTGAAAGAGATAGATAAAGACCTAAGAGAGGGAGAGGGGGTAGGAGGGAGATACTTGACAGAGAGAGATAGAGAGGGTAGAGGGTAGAGGGTAGAGGGTTTAAGTGTTTGGAGTTTAAGGGTTAAGGGTTTAGGGTTTAGGTTTATGGGTAGATGGGAGAGAGATAGAGGCATTCAGTCAAAGACAAAACCCCAACCTTTGGATTTTCCCAATACCATAAAAGACTAATAGCATAAGACATGACAGGAAAGGAACATAAGTCAGGACAGGAAAGGACAAATTAAAAAGATGCAACATACTGTGTTGATATGTCCTTCAATCTTCTTAAGAAGATCCATGATCTGTTTATAAAGGAAGTGACTTCATAGATGCATCAAGTTCAATTATGCATCTTTTAAACAATGAGGAAGCATTTCAAGTTGTTTTCAAGCCCCTCTCACCATAACCCTATTATTCAGTCACACATCACATAGGAATGTGAGTTGTTAGGTCACCCACATATGTGAGAGGTGGTTGTCCAATAAAGATAAAATGAGGATACTATGTGTATTTATTACACATAACAAAAGAAGAACAATGGTTGAATCAAGGTCATGATACAAGGACAACACCTTTGCAAGAGCTACAAGAGGCAAAGGGGATTGATATTATTCATTCATGGGTGTACTGGTGAAAGTGAATGCAATAGGTAAAGGTCATTGTCATCTATAAGGACAACATACAATGCATCCTAAAATGGTCTCATGAAGGACAACAACAAAAACAAAATCTAAAGATGCACAGGGCTCCATTCAAGGCCTTCACAATCAAACATTAGGCGAACAAGTTGCCAGATAACATTCAATGCATGTTGTAAGGAAAGGCGTAAAAGGAAAAGACATTCAAGAAACATCAACTCTAGTTGACACAAATAATATTCCTATTGAAAACATGTCATTACAAGAGGTTTACGACAGCAATGGAACCCTCATATCATGTGATCAAGATACAATTGCTATGCTCATAACCTTTCATGTAGGGATTTTGGTCATCATGATTGATCCAACATGCATCATGACTGCATAAGAGAAACAAAAAGTTACAAATGACAATTAAGTAGTTATGATTCAGGAGAGGTCTCATTTTGGAAGCCAAGGCCATAGTACAAGTGTATATGAACATCAACTATTAGGTTATGCTACAAGACAACCATGCAAGTTTATGTAGGACATCAAGCATTACAATGGTACAAGTGCATATGAACAACAATCAACAATCAACAAGTAGTGAAGGAAGCAAATCATAGTTTTATTTTTACCTTTTCATACCATTGATCATCCATTCCAGCAATAGGCTATAATAGTGAAGGAATATACTTGAACAAGGGTGTTTTAATGAAAATATTCAACATAAAAACCATCATAAATCATGGTGCTTCAAGGGAATAGAGCATAGTCATGAATAAGAGAAGTACCATTAAAGGCTACAGGTTTGTCTTCATGTTATCTATGAAATTGAAAAAATAAATCTACACTGGGTGACAACATGACTATAGCCATGAAATGGATTATAGTGAGATAAATAAAATAAATGGTTGTTGCCACTATCTCATTTTCTCTTTGGATAGTCATTACTAAGCCCTAACAAGTGAATAGCAAAGGGATAGGTGTAAATAATATACCTTCATTTGACAAGTCCTAGACTTTTGGTGATCTCATTGACCCAATAAGGCATTGCTTAGAAATAATTTCATAACTTTTTGAAAAAATGAAAAGGAGGACTGGTGTATCCAATTGTAAGAAGAGAGCAATGTCCAAGGGAGGGGTAGTACCATCATCTTAGGTACCACTGCTGCAAGATGATAAATGACAATCCTTTTGTTTGTATGCATGGAGGTCCCAAAGCATACTTTGGGTAAGGTGCATTCATGGCATCTTTTGGTGAAAGGTTTCCCAAGCATGAGCAAAGATCCAGTGTTCCATCAGGCTATGTTGGAACAATTATACACTAATCCCTCCCCTAGGGTGTTTCCTCACATCAAAACCAATCCCTTCTTCCTATCATTTGTTGACAAGGGAAATTAATTAAAATTCTTAAATGGGATTATAGGCGTATATGTTCTATATAAGGATTTGATAAGTAGTATTGGGTTAGAATACATATTGATGATATTGCAATGCAATGTTATCAGGGATTGTATATGTTATGTGTTAAATCTATCATAAACCCATGAATATTTATGAATTTTACTCCCACAATGGATATATGACACTGATCTAAGTTGTATGATTCAGTATTTGTTCGTCTTTACCTAGAGCTTGCTAAAAATTACAAATCAATGACCCATTTTATCTTAGGATTGTATTGTGGTTATCTCATGCTCCAAATAGTTGATAATGTCGATGAATAGCCAATTCTATTTTATATTATCCTATTATATTGAGCTATTCAATGAGATTATTTGTTATTGTTAATGGTGTTTATGATATTGGTGCAGAGGTTGTAAACACATTAAGGGATCTGATGAGCAACATATTGACTAGATTTGGATGTCCATAAAGGATTGTGTCAGATAATGCAATGTGTTTTAGATCTGAGGAATACATAGGGTTTTGTGAGAAGCATGGCATCCAAATTTCTTATTCATCACCATACCACCCATAGGGAAATGGATAAGTAGATTCAAGCAATAAAAGCTTGATGAAGATTATTAAAATAATCCTAGATCAGAATAAAAGGGCCTGGGATTCTAAGCTGAGATTACCAGTCTAGGTAGATAGGGTAACTATGAAGAAGGAAACAGGTTGTGCCCCATTTGACTTGGTTTATGGGATAAATTCCAGGTTTCCCCAAAATAACTTAATGGAAATGTATAAGTTTGTCTAGATGTATGTGTAGACACAAAAAATATGCATACATTCCAAGCCATTAGTTTAATCAAATAACCTTCATTTAATCAAATCTAACATTTCATCCTTCAAATTAAATAAATCCACTTCATCATTACCTCATTTAAATAAATCAATCAAATCCTAACATTTCATTAATTAACCTTTATCCTGCATCGTCCTTTAATTAAATAAACCAAACCTTATTTAATTAAATCTCAAAAGTCATTTTACATCCCCTTTGATTTAAATAAATCTAATTATTTAAATCAAATAAGTCAAAATCACCTAAACATAATTTAAGCTAATCTAATCCTAATTAGTCTAATCTAACCACCGATCACATCCTCTAGCTTTTCCCACTTGCACCAATAAATCATTTTAATTCATTTATAAATTCATCATTTTCTTTCAACTTGGCATAAAAATGGAATATTCCCTCAAGTTTGAATATGATGACAAGTTGACTTGTCCCTTTCAACATTGCAATAACTTCTCTCTTCCATGTCCCCCACTCAACATTTAACTCTCAATTTCAAATTTGAATCTCCCCCTCTTGGGCACATTGGCCAAAACTTGCACATTCCTCAACCTATCATAACGTGACAAGTGGCCTCATCTCATTGGTCTAATCTTTATCCCACATTGCTCTCTTATGAGTATTCTTTCAACTTGAGAATCTATAAGTAAAGGGTTGATTCTTCAACAAATCATCTACAAATTCATACAAAGTCACTCTCTTCAATTGAGAACTGATTTTTTCCATTGCATCCTCATCCTTGGAATTATCAAGGGTTGGGAAAGGGCTTCTTTCCACATCAAAGAAGCACCAATCAACTTATGAAGTGATGGTTTAATCTGTTTTAGATAGGTTTACATGCTTATGATTTCTTTGTAATGTTTTTTATCACGTTTCCTTGTCTTAATGTGATTAAGAACTTCATAGGGAGTTTGATTATTATTTTTGGCTAACTTGACTAATAATTTGTTGTGTTGATTTAGATAGCCAAGCAAAAATATTGCTCACAGTATGATAATGAAATTGATGATGAGATGCAATTGAGAGTGGAAGCTCTTATAGAATTATATGAACACATGAGGGAAGCCAAAAAGAGAAATGCAAAGTTCTAGTTGCAAGTAAATAATCTATATGAAAAGAGGGCAACTATAAGGAGTTTCAAAGATGGAGATTTGGTTTTAATGTGGAATGCTAGACTAGAAGATAAAGGGAAACATGGGAAATTGATGCAATTTGGTTGGGTCAATTTTTGTATTAATGGTAAGTGGGGTGAAGATTCACACTTCCTCCAAGATATGACAGGAGATCTTCTGGAACTGCCAGTTCATGGATAGTTCTTGAAGTTATACTTCACTTGAATTTTCTTTTCCATGAACAATAGTTTAGGTTTGTATATTTTGTATATATTTTGTACATAGTTGGGGTTGTTTTGTCTGAACAATCCCTCTTTGGTCATCTCTACATCTTGGTATGCTCTACCTAAGATTCTGGATTCTCACTTCATTTCAATGGAATGAACCTCCCCAACTAGAGCCACTAATGGAACTTTAGTATTTTTCTCCTTGTTTTTCACTCATGCCTTACCTTATGCCTTTGGTCTTTCATGGTGTTTGAGTTTTCTAAGGGTTGGGGTTTTAGCTTTGTCTTCATGTAAAAACCTAATGTTTATTTCACACTTTGGTTGGGTTCTATTTCACTATTACTTTTGATGGGGTTTTAAAGAAACTTATGTCATATTGGATCATCTAGGCTAAGTCCCTTTGATTTTAATACTTTATTTCCTCCGTAGGGTTTTATTTCCTAAGTCTCTGTTGGCCCTGTGTTTCATCTTTTAAAAAACAACTTATGTCATTGTTTACTATTGGCCTAGTGATGTCCCCTCAACCTTTTTAATTAATGTTTTAGTTTGCAGAAGGGATTGAATTCATGCTACCATTGATCAAATTTCCTTTGGATATCAAGGGTTGCCCGATATTTCGTGATCGGAAGCTACAGGATTTTTACCGATTACGATATCGCGGGAGGACACCACGAGTCCTTCTAGGGGATGAAATTGTATGACTGTTGATCAACTACCATTTGATCTCAACTATTCCCTGCCATCTCGCGATGGCCCCACCGGCGATCACGATATGATGGGTGGTCGCCATGTGTCTCATCTAATGAAGCCGAAAGAATAAAGGAAATATTGTGGAACATTAATCCAACCTTAAATACATTAAAAGGTGGGTTGCTATAGTGCTCTTAAGATGCACATGATTCAAATCGACGGATGTGTTATAATCTTGATGGAAAAGTTGCTTGAGGGTTAATAATAGGGCCGATGACTATGTTGAAGGAACAAGATCATTGATGCTCAAGATCTATGGTTGTTCGTCATCGCGTGATCCGAAGTTACAAGATTTTTACCGATTGCGATATCGTAGGCAACCACCACGTGGACTTCCTTTGCAACATATGGTATGGTGAACCCCTTATGGCCATGTTGGCAATTGTGTCAGCCTATTTTGATTGTAGTCGTTGATGATTTGATCAAAATGAAGGATCAATGGCATGAATTTAAATCTGCATCAAATATGGTTGGAGTCATTCGTGTAGCACGTGAGTGAGCTTTAATGGTGGATGAGACATTTACTGACACAATTTGATTGAAATACAATCAATTCTCCTAATTTATGTGTGTCACAAAGCATTCAGGTATTTTGTGAAGTATTTTCAGAGACAAGAGCAAGGTTGTGAACCCTGATAGCTAGAATTTGGGAATTCTATGAAAAGAGGTGTGAGTTAATTTTTGTGTTTCTCGGTCACTCTGTGCTTGAATTAAGGAAAATATTTTTTTTACTTATCATAGGGCTTGTTGATAAATTTTTTAGGGCTATAGTTTATTTAAATTGTGAGAAATTGTAATATTTTGTTCTATAATTTCATATCTCTGGCTAGTCCTAGCTATTTGAAGTATGAAGTTATAAGAAGCCCTATTTTGTCTGAGATGGCACCACCCAAGCAACATTCTAGCTAGATTGACTATTTAAAAATAAACTTGTATGATGATTTCCTCGATCAATTGACCTTGTCAATGAATGATAGAAAGAAGGGATTGGTTCTGATGCAAGGGAAAATCCTAGGGGAGGGGTTAGCATACAATTGTTCCAACATAGTCGATGCTAGGGTTCCTCTCACAGGTTTGGAAATGTTTAGATTGTGGTATGGACAGAGGAATTTTCCTCACCCTTTATCAAATGGATGGATGGATGTATGATATGGGGTAACTATTGGTACCAAATTTTTTCCCTAATGTAGACCTGCTTAGGGCAGTAGCTACAAGATATGACCCTGTCACATGGGTAATTAGGGATAATAATGGAAAGGTTTTGTTAAGCATTAACAAATATGGTATTCAATAGATTTTTTCAACTTGAGTGAGCTGAGTTAGGACTTGGTGCCTATCAACCTTGACGAAATGAAGCAAGAATATGCAAAGTTGAAGTCTCTTTTTAGAGCTAAATTGCTTCCACCTCATCTAGCTAGGTTAGGAGGTTCAAGATTTCATATCAACCCGAGTGACCAAGAACCTTTCAAATTAAATTGTTTTGCAAATCATTTCCTGACCACTTTTTATTCATTGTGTTAGATTTTGGGTTTCATTCCTAGTGCAATGATACCCATTGCATACATGTTCATGGGGGTGCAAATACAACACCCTAACTTCTTTATCACATATGACTTTGCTTCTTTCTTGGCTGAGAGGATACATGAGGGGTTGTCAAAGCTACAAAAAAATGAGACTGGCACTCAATTCTTTTGGTCTTCTATGCTAATGCATATTTTTTTATTCAAGAATGTTGTCTTCTTCTCTGAGAAGATGAAATTAAGGAGATTGGTTGATGGAGAAAGACTGCCAATACAAATATGGGTTGCAAATTTATCTTGTAATAAGGAAAGCACTAGTTATGTGCAATTTGATAATTGTTTTACTTTCGGATTGAGGGCTAGATTGATGGTGAATGTACCTATGATTCCTGAGGAATTACATGAATTCCTCAAGCCAAAGGGGAGAAATCCAAAATTAAAAGTTAGCCATAACTGGGGTTACATTATCCCATACCTAGTTGGTAGTGTTTTGAGGGTATATGGTTTTCAAGGATCTCCTCATATACTACCATACAATGTGCCACCAAGAGTGGGGTTTACAAAAGTTATGTGGTAGATAGGTTGCATCCATGAGGACAACCTCACGGGGAGGGGTAAGGGAACATTTTTCCCTAATTATATGTGGTATCTAATTTTACCTTTTCGAAAGGAGGTTAGGTGCACTTTGATAAATTCTTTGAGGATTATCATTTGAGATGTGGTCCAAAGTGGCAACATGATCCTGAGGGTTTCTTTACCCTTTTTAGACAAATAATAAATGATGGAAAGTTTGTGCATGAGTTCAACTTTCCTAAAGACCTGATCAGAAATGAGTTCAACCTAAATAAGCAGGAGTTGAACAAGGAGAAATGGATAGCTTATGATAAGCTATTAGATAGTGTGCACAACATGGATCCAAAATATGATCCATTGTTGGAGTTCAGTACCCACCATAAGAAAATAGATTTTTTGATGGAAAACTTCAAAGAGATTATGGGCACTTTGAGAACCAAAAAAGTAAACTTAGAGTTGAGTCTGGGTGTACAAGAACAAGGTGTCAGACCATTTGAAAAAAGTCTAGCATACTAGCCTACAGAAAAGTGGCCCATTTACAAGAGAAAAAAGGATAGCAGTAGTGATTAGGAAGAAGTGGATGGAAAGGGGAAGCAAATTATGAAGTTTCCTTCACAACTAGGTCCAAAATTCAAAGTTCTTAGGGAAATTAAGATCATTTATTTAGAGTCATCACTAGAAGATAGTCCCCCATCACCACCATCTGAGCCAAGCCCTAAAAGGAAAAGAACTGATCAACCACAAGAGAGTTTGATGGATGAAATTATTGTTACTGATCAGGAAATGCAAGTTGGTATTCCTTCCCCTCCTAGGCCAACTGAATTTGTTTTATTTGATTTAAATATTAAAGGAAAAAGTGTACAAGATGTAAGAATAGAAGCATGTAAGGAGTTTCTAGATGACAATGCATTTGTAAAGAATCATGTATTCTTGCAATTGGTATGCAGGATGAAGTTTGAAGAACATAAAAAATAAATGTAAGGAGACAAGAGAACTAAAACCTCACAGGTTAGACTAGGAGAATGATGAGGAAGTGAAAGTTGAATTAATGGAAGAATTTAAGAACATCATTCCTAAGGAAGGTAGAAAATTGGTGAGTCAGGCTGGTGCATTGATTCTTCTTGAATGAGACATTGCAGATGCAGTGGCTTTTAATGCTATTATGAAGTCCAAGCATCCCTTGCATGAATCTGAAGAAGAATTAAAGGAAGCACTTCAAGATTCTGCTTTCAGTGAAGAGTATGAAACCTTGGCAATTTGGGAATTGGCCCCACAAGGGAGTAAGCCAAATATTACCGTCATTAATCCAAATTTTAGAGGGGGATTAATAATAAAGAGAGCTTTAGAGACCTCAACCATCGAGGCCACTAGTTTAATTGTGAATGTGGCCAAATTGGCCCAAAAGACTACTGAAAGGGAGGAGGCTGAAAAGATAAGCCTAATGGAGAAGTATAACCTTTTGATTGAAGAATACAACAAGATGCAATAGAGGAATGTTGAGTTGCAAACTAAGGTGGAAAGGTTCAAGTATAGACAGACTGGGGAGACATCAAGTGCTCCAGGGACTATTACATTAACTTCCACAACACAGTTAGTGCCTCTTGCTTCTCCAATTGTTTCCACATGAGGGTCTCCCAATTAGAATCCTACCTTCATCCCTTCTTTAGAGGAAATTGATGAAGAAACAAAGTGCTCTATTGATACTACAAAGAAGAATCTCTTGCAAAGAATTGATGAGTTACAAGAATCTTTGAGGACAAGTGAGGAGGGATCTCTTTCAAAGAAAAAAGAGATTGTTACTATTGTTTTAAGGCATTTGATGAAAAGGTTGATAATAAATTTCCATCTATACATTCTTTATATTCTTTACTATTAGATGTAATAAAGAATATTGGTAGGGATCAGGAGGTAGTGATACCATTGATTGAAAATTGGATCCCTAGAGCCAGTGATCTAGATGTCATGTATAAGGCCTCAACGTTTGATACAAACAATAGGCCCCAATCATTAAAGCCTACTCATGTGTTAGTAAAATCATTTCAAAGTTTTTAGACCTTACCAAATGACTTGAGTACAAAGATTAGGGAGTTGGTGAAGAATTTCAATGGGGTAACACATTGTTACTTGATATAATTGATGAGCAGGGGCAAATCAGGTCATTCCAGCAGTGGCAAGGTCAGGTAGGTGAGGTCATCAATGATAAAATTAAATTAATTTGTGATGACTCAGATTATGACTTGTTAGTGAGCTGTATGGATAAAATCATTAGTACCAGCTTCTTTTTGGAATCTTTTGAAGGAGATGCAAATCAGGTAGCATTAAAATACACACCTTATAATTCCAAGGTGAATGAGGGAATTAATTTTGACTGGTCGACTGATGAAGAATATCAGAGGCGAGTAAATAAATATTTGACTAAGGAGGAATAAAAGAATGAATTACTAACAGGTGGTAAATCAGATGTTGCAGTTACAACGGCCTCCAGTTTTGCTTTGATAGCAGTCTCGGCATGGGTTTCTTGTGGTTTTTTATTGTTGCCTCAATTTTCCTCAGTTGACATGATGAACGGGAAAATTCTCTAGGGTAATGGTTGTTGTAACAATTTTTAGAATATCACCAGATGGTTCATTTGGCTGGTGACATGTGTACTTTCTGGTCCAATGTTTGTTTGCTCCTTAATTTTTTATAAGAAGGATTTCAAGGCCAGAAGTACGGGTTAGCAAGTTAGATAATTTTTGGTCGAGTCTAGGTGAAGTTAAAAAAAGAAAATTGTAAAGTTTGATGGTTTAAGAGAGAAATACAATTTAGGTTCTGAGTTATTCTGTAATCAGTTTTAAATTCATGGGGATTTAATGTTGTATAACAGTACTAGCATATTAGTTGAAATGATAAATTCAAACTCATGTCTCTCCACTGTACATGCATATCCAAATTTTGAATAAGATGACTAAGGGTTGTTTCATTCATCTCACTATTGTGGTGTGTATAATCCTTATTTTAGCTTTAATTCAAGGAATTAATTAAAATTCTTGAATGGTATTATAGGAAGATATGTTTTGTATAAGGATTTGATAAGTAGTATTGGGTGAGAATGCATACTGATGAAATTGTAATGCAATATTGTCAGGGATCTTATAAGTTATATGTTATGTATTAAATATGTCATAAACCTGTAGATGCTTATGAATTTGACTCTACATGCAATGGATATATGACAATGATCTAAGTTGTACTTATTTGTGCAGTTCAATAATTGTTTGTCTTAGCCTAGAGCTTGCTACAAATTAGAAATTGTAGACACCTAAAAATGACCTAGGCCTGCAAGCTTCATTTTTACCACTTTCGTCCTAGCATAATTAAGCTATTTAATTATGTCCTTGGTCCACATTCGACTATTGATTAAATAATTCATAATTATTTAATTAATTCATGTCATTTGTTCCTCCTTGATTATTAAATAAATAAATATTATTTATTTATTTAATACATCACTAATTATCTAAAGTCTTCCTTCGATTAAATAAATTTCATAATTTATTTAATTTCCCTTTACCATTTATGTCTTCTTGATTAATTAAATAAATTTTATTTATTTAATTACGTCACTAATTAAGTCCCCTTCTTCTAAGAAATTAAATAAATTCTTATTTATTTAATTCTGTCAATTTTCCACTATAATTAAATAATTTATTTAATTATTTAATTATTCATTAGCTTTTTCTCCCATTAAAATTAAATAAATTGGATTTATTTAATTTAACCATTCTCTTGAATTTTGAATTAAAAATCATTATTTAATTTCAAAATAATTCTTTTATCACATTCCTCCATAATTAAATAATATCTTTATTATTTAATTGCTTGCTAGTTGTCTGGAGTAAATAAATCTTATTATTTAATTTCTCCAGCAGCCTCTTTGTCCGTGCCAGCCTTATCCTCCAATTTAATTCTTGACTTTTGACTTCTCATTTAATTTCGACCGTTGATTGAATTATTTCATAATTCAATCTCCACCCTTCATCCTTACCTGTTGCCCTAATTTTGACCTAACCCTAATGCACACAGCAATATTCAATCTTAAGCATTGATCTTAGGGTTCCTGTCATCCTTTCATCCTGGCCACACGTTCAAAATTGCAATTTTTATAAAAGGGCAATTTTGACCTCATTTGCATCTCTCTCTCAGTCTTTAGCTCTCATAGCTCATTTTGACTTCTTGCTTTCTTAGTTTAGGTCAATTTGCTGTCAACTTAGGCCATAGTCATTAACAGTCATAGCCATTTTAGCTCAAAATAGGGTTATTTATATTTTCTGCAAATCCTTCAACACTTGCATAGGGCTTAGTCTTTGGTCATAGTTGCTCATAAATCTGAGGGCATTGTTATTTATCTGCAAGCTAGGAGGTGTAACAGAGGTTAATCATGGAAGGTGGAGACATAGGGTAACACTATCCCTTTTTGTCTTCACCTCACTTCCATTGTACTTTGTTATTTCATAGGAAATTGATTGTTATTGTGCTAACCCCTTTAATAAATTTTAGGATTTTCCTTTGATTACATTGGTGAACCCGACGTTGTTATTTCGGCTTTGCGTACGTTTTTTGTTGTTTTCTGTTGTTTTGCAGGTACAGGTACGGATCGCCGCAACATTTTTTAAAAACAGTGTGACGCATCATATGCGTCGCGACGCATACGACAACCTTAGAGCCGCAATCACACTGTCACACCGCAACTGACGAACAGAAAGACGCATCCGTTCGTAATGAGCCGCATCTGATACCCCGAGAGCCGCATTCGAAACTCGAGCCGCATCCGTTTGGTATATCATTTTTGTTTTCTTTCAAGTTTGCGGTTTTATTTTTGCATTTCGGGTTGTCCAATCTTAGGTTTTTCTGTGTTCTGTATTTTTCCTGCATATTGAACAATATTAGGTTTTCTGACACTAATCATTTCCCGTAGTGGCTTTCTGTTTTGGGTAGAGTTTTTTGTTGTCTTCTGTTGTTTTACAGAATACTGGTACGCATCGCCGCAACCGTCACAACGCATTTGCGCACAGAAACGACGCAACCTTCCTGACAGAGCGCAACTGAGAATTACAGAGCCGCATCTGATATTTCGAGCCGCATTCGCAGAACCGAACGACGCAATTGAAAACCGAGCCGCATCTGTCTGGTAATACCGAGCCGCATCTGTCTGTAAATTTTTCTGTCAGTTTTTAGGTTTTAATTGCCGAAATTCAGGTTGTTTCTGTTTTCTGGTTTTCTGTCTTTTTCTGTGTTGATTATTCCTGCATGTTAACCAGGTTAGATATTTCGTGTTACTAATAGTTTCTTGCAGCGTGTGGCGATCCTTTTTTCGTGTGTCCAAGACCATCACATCCAAAACTACTAACTCATTGTTTGCAGATTCGCATGTCAAAGAAGGAAAGAACAAAACAGTGTGTTTGTTTATTTCTAGCTTAGCAAACTTTGAATTTGGTGCTTTTAAAAAGAACAATCATGTCTTTCATGCTTGAGTGTGTTTGTGGAGTGGTAGGTGAGTATGCTCTCACTTGGTGAAAACCTTGTGATCAGAAAACCAGACCCATTCCTTTTTGTTAATTTACCCTTCACGATTCGGTATATCGAATTATCCTCTCCCCTTGCGCATTCGTGCGATCCCGGGTGTAAAATGATTCTGGGCTCTAGAACTTGGGCCTGTTAGAGGTGGGAAAAAGTACTCACCCAGACTGACTCGAGACCGATAGCACCACGACAGAGGGGACTTCCAGCGGTATGAAAGGTTCTTAAGGAAAGCCCAAAATCCGCGGCGTCAATTCCGGCAGATGGATCCGAGGACTCTGTAGCATGAATCCGCCTGAGCGAATCCCGGTCATACCTCTTGTCTTAGTGTCCATGGATTCTATTGGCCGTTGCTTGATATAGTGCAGGGTACAGTATCATGCCCAAAGATTACTCACTACCGATCCCCTTGAGTAGAGATAGCAATTCTTGGGATGTCAGTACCCAATGAATCCGAATTTGGTGTGCTCGAATGGCGTTAATGAGCCGTGGAGGGGAGCCAATGCCACCAAATTCTAAGCTGTCCGCTCTCGAGAAGGAAAGGTGTTCATCACCAATCCGGGGTATAACTGGTGGGCTATATCAAGTATACAAACCCAAGGCCTAGTGGCCTTTCTAGGATTGTGCTTATCTCATGTGTGTTTGGTTATCCCTTAAAACGCTGTGTTTGTCAAGTGCATTCTGGTTTTGTCACAGTCCAAACAAAACAGTCATCAAACAGATCAAACACTGCCATCAACATACAATGAAAATCACTTTGAAACAAAACTGTCATATCAGTCGAACCGCAACTGACATTCTGAAACGCAACTGCCTGATAAACCGCATCTGAAGTCTTAAACGACGCATCTGTTAAACAGAGTCGCATCTGACAGTCAGAAAGCCGCAAGTGAAACATTGAACCGCATCTGTAGGCGTCGCGACGCATCTGTTGACCTAAAATCCACATCTGTTAAACAGAGTTTATCTGACAGTCAGAAAGCCGCAAGTGAAACATTGAACCGCAATCGCTTAACTGCGACGCAATTGCTAAACTGAGACGCATCTGCCTGTCAAACCTTTTAAACTGCACAGTCAAAACCAGAGACCTCCAAACTGTCAGCCATTTGTCAAACTCTGTCATCAAAAGGATTCTGCCAGAAACCCAATTTGAAATTGCTCAAAGTCTTGTCCCTTAGCTTGCATTGATCACCTTAGGTTTCATACCTCACCCCATTTAGTATCATACATTCAACATTACACTGCCCCTAGGCTCATATCTTGCATACTTAGGAGTAGGCAAATCTCAAGCACCCCTTAGCAAAATCATTGTTTTCGAAATTAGACCCTTTTGGACCAAGTCATTAAACATCCTTTTAGTCATTGTCCTCTTTGGTGAGATTTCTTCCAACTCAAAAGTCTAGTTAGGAAGACTCATTGGTCATCTTGTCACCTTGTCATTAACAACAAAGTCCTCTAGCAGTCCACGTCGAAAACAAAGTTCAAGCTCCGAAGTGCTTAGATAGCCTCATTTTACATTGCATCCACATTGCATACCTTACTCACAAAAATTCAAAAAAAAAAAAAAAACAGTGGTCATTTTAGTCGTCAATTTGAACCTTAGACTTCACCTAGTGTCATACTTGCATTTAGTGGACATCCCCTTTGAGCAAGCTCATTTATGGTCGAAACCAGACTTCAAAAGTAAAAAAGACAAATGGAAAACTTCATGCCAGATCCCAACAGTCCTCCACATGACTCAAACTGGACCGCAAATGATCCCTTTACCAATCTAGACAATCAACCTCTAGTGACAACACAATCCTTACCTAACAACTCATTCGAGCGCTACATGCAAAGAGATGAAAATGGTCAACTCCTTCAAGAACACATAGAAGCATTGACACAAGACCCAGAGGCTTACCAGTTGGCTGAAACAATAGCACGTCACGATAGGGACAGATTCGTAGCTATGCTCTTGAGTGAAGGAGCTAGGTTACCACCAGGATTTGACATTAACACATTACATGATCCTAATGCCAACAATGTTCACAACATCTCACACAGTGGTCAAGTTCTAAATACTACAAGCAACATCCCTTTTGGCACAACGACATTGCATACCACATCCAACATCCCAAACATCTCCAATATAATAAACGCTACATCTATTGGGGGATCACAGTCATCTACAACATCCACAACACTACCCCAATTAAATACAACCTCTCTTGGTTCCGTGACATCATCGGAAAATCATTCCAATCCTCCTGTTATCCCAACAGCAAATACCACAGGGGCATCATCAAGTCATCACAACTCCCCCTTGACAACTACACCTACTACCATGAACACAACCTCAACAAACGCATTCAGTAGCAGTTCACAACATCCTTTGGGAGGACCCACAGGACGTATCTTCATACAAGGACAACAACAAAACGTTAACACGACAACACAGTCAAACGTCACTACCTCCCAAGCTACAACTGCCAATGTGCCCCTTGTGCAAAATCAGCAATTCACACAAAGTGGCCAACTGACTCAACCCATGACATCGTTAGTACATCATAACATTCCTGGTCACAACATCCCCCAAATAATGACACGCATAGCTGGGGGACATATTCCAACATACTCATCCAACGTTCACACTCATCAACATGCACCTAGTCACAACTTTCAATACCAACAACACACATCATACGTACCACAACAACCCATACCGCCACAATACACCTATACTCACGCAAGAACACCTGGTGTACCAGGAAATCCAACGTATGGACATGTCAATGACCCCACCATAGATGAACTCAAAGCAACAGTGCGGGATATGGCGAAGCAAATGCAAAACATGCTCATTACGGGTGGGAAATCCGAAATATCATATGACTTGGACGTATACCCATTCGACACAAACTTACATATGCCTGCATTTCCGCCAGGATATGTGTCACCCAACTTCACTAAATACAAAGGCAAAACAAATCCCATTGAGCATCTTCGAGAATTCGCAACTAACTGTATGGATATCGCCTACGAACCCACATACCTGATGAGGCTCTTTTCCAAAAGTTTGGCGGGTCAAGCCCTTGAATGGTTTTCAACGCAAAAGGATATCCAATCATGGGATGAGCTCAAAAGAAGGTTCCTAAAAAATTATGCATACAATATTGACATGGACACCTCTATCACTAGCTTGTGCAATCTCACACAAGAAGAGTCGGGTGAGACATTTATCCCGTTCTTCCAAAAATGGAGAAGCCTCACTAGTCGATGTCACATTGACATTCTTGAAAGGGAAAAGGTCGACATGTTTGTCCAAGAGCACTTCTAGGCCCCTCCAGGTGGCATTGCAAATGCATTTGTTGCACAACCTTCACCCGGAATTAGTGGAAGGGTCCCAGGTGGGAAAGCCCTTGTGCAGGGAGGAGCTGAGTATGAAATAAAGTACAGAGCACCCAGCTTGCCCGGTGCGACAAAGAAACAGATATTGGGTCAGAATAGGCATGTCACAAAAGCGATGGTGTTGTAGGCGCCAAGGCTGGAATCAGGTGGCTCAGAGGTACAACAGCAGAATGGACCAACAACGACATCGACACCTCCCCCCAATACTCCTTCGACCAATCAAAATGGTCAAAACCGTCAAGGACAATATCGTCAACCAAGACAATTCCCTAGGGGTCGCACATACACCAATTTAGGTGAACCCATTGCAGACGTCCTCAAGAAATGCATTCAACATGGGGTCATCACACTTCCGGAAATAAAACCTTATGACCCCGGACAATTCAAACCAGCATGGTGGGATGACAACGCAATTTGCAAATACCATCGAGTCAAAGGGCATACAACCTCCAACTGTAGACAGCTGAAAAACGTAATTCAAGACCTTTTTGACAATCGCACTATCGAAGTAGGTGGATCGCAATTCAATTCCAACTCGGATCATACTATACACAAGAATCCACTGCAGGATCATGGTCCCCATAATGCTTCCACTTCAGCTAACTTCACCCGAGCCAAGTACGATTACTCTGGGGGACCAATAATAAATAATGTTAGAACAGACGAGGAATACATCCACACCATCAAGATCAAGAGAGCACCACAGTGCAATGCTACTACGCGAAGTGGCAAGGTCACTATACCCAATCCGCATCCCCCTAGACAAGCCAAGATTATTATAGGAGGCCCATCTGCTAAGCAATCACAACCAGCTCCATCAGCTAAACAACCAAAACCTGTCTCAACCCCACAACTGGGAAAACCGAAAAGTCAGTTCAATCTCATTGACCAACTAGGAAAGACTCCTGCGCAAATATCTATCCTTGAGCTGCTTCGCATTTCTCCCGCACACAAAGAAATCCTGGATAAAACTCTCTTAGAGTCATCGGTCCCAAAGGACATCGATGTCAATCAGTTTGAAACTATGGTGGGATATCTCACCTCGCCGCACCATGTCACCTTCTCAGATCAGGATTACTCATCATCAAAAACCAATCACAATGATGCGTTACACATAGAAGTTTTTGTTCACAAGCACAAGGTTAGACGGGTTTTAATAGATGGTGGAGCAGGGTTGAATATATGCTCCCTTAAACTGGTTAAGGCTCTTGGATTCTCTGATGCATGTGTAGACCCAACAAAAAGCATAGTGATCAAAGCATATGATGACGAGGAACGCTCTTCGCGAGGTGTTATCTCTCTCCCTATCAGAGTGGGACCACTCATTGTCGACACAACTTTCCAGGTCCTGGATTTAGAACTACCATATAACATTTTACTTGGCCGTCCATGGCTCCACGCTTTGAAAGCCGTTCCGTCAACTTACCACCAATGCCTCAAGTTCCCTTTTGACGGTACAGAAATCACCATATACGAAGACCCCGACCCTTTCCAATATTGTACCAATTTAAGGGGTGTCTCTGAAAACCAAGTACCTATTAACCGGGAAGCACCTGGCTCCTCGTCCAAATACATCGACCCTTCCATGCTTGGGTCATCTTCCACATCTACTCCATCCACGTCTTCGGACGTATCGCAACCCTCCACCAACCTTAAGCCCGAACCAACTGATAGAATCCAGGACCTTGGCTGCGGAGAGTTCAAACTAAATACAGCATACAGCATAACTACAATACCTACTCCTCCAAAGATATATGGTCGACCATGTTTCAGAATGGAACCGCAAGAAACATTCAAAGTTCCACCGAATACAGTCTTCATCAAGTGGGGAGACATGAGTGATGAAGATCTTACCGACATCACAGGATGGATCTACAAGGACACAGTCTCACTACCTCCACTACCAGTCCAGAAATATGGCAAGGGTTACAATATCATGAAGGCTAAAGGCTACGATGGTACTAGTGGTCTTGGCAAAAATAAAACTGGTCGAAGAGAACCCATAGAAACTTTCCAAATCCCGAAGTATCTTGGACTAGGGTTTAGATCACTCGAGGCTGACGATCGACGTACCCATGAACTTCCTAATGAGCGAATACATGCTTCTGAAAGTGTTGAGACTACTGAGGAATACCTAAATGAAACAGACTCTCACGAGTGGGAATTTGGTTCCGAACGATCCCTAAGTGACTGTTGTCTTGATGACTTGTTTGTCGAACCAGGGGAATTGACCTCTGAACAACGATTTTGGCAAACATTCAAAATTGAGCAGGCACCAAACAGTCAAAACCCCACTACCGTGTCTCATGACACGCAACAGCCACCATCCGAACCCCCTCAGTCTAATCTATCCGAAGTATCAGATGACATTGATAACCAGGGCTCTCAAACCTTCACCCCTTATTATGATAACGAACATGACACTAGTGAAGGAGAATACTGGATAGAGTCCGATGTCGAGTTGGATGATGATAACCTCATCTACAACGTCAACGCATCCATTTGTATGCTATCGGCATCCTCACCCGAATTCACTAGCCTTGACGATGGCATTTCCTTAGTCTATCCTGAACTAGTCGATTGGGACCAACAAGGACCGCCAGTTCTGGACACATTCCAAAATGATGAAGCCATTGCTGAATTCATGGGATTACGTGAAGGCATACCAAGTGGCGATCACAAATCAGGATTTTCTATTGATCTAGACTGCACGGCATACTTCGGTGAGATGGTTCAGTCCTCTAGTCGCAAAAGTAAAAATAAAGTAAAAAATGAAACGTCTCTAGGTGAAAACCGAAAGGCACCTCTTGACGGTAAAATAGTAAAAACAAAGGACGTATCTGTGGGTGAAAACCTCTCGGAGGCGCCCAAAGATGGAGGACTAGACTTTCTCCCCGTGCAACAGGAGAGATCGGCCATGCTTGTTGAGGACACCATAGAGGATAACATTTCGACTCCAGAAGACCCCAAGATGGTCCTATTTGCGGCATCATTGACTGATGAAGAGAAACCGGAATTTCATAAATTCTTTGCAGAACGGAAAATAAACTTTGCATGGTCCTACACCGACATGCCAGGATTGGACCCCAAACTGGTTCTACATCATCTGCCACTAGTACCCAATGCTAAACCAGTCAAGCAGAAGTTGCGCAAAATGCACCCACAAGTTGCTCTATTGGTTAAGGCAGAGTTAAAGAAATTACTGGATGCCGGATTCATAAGGTCTATAGATTATGCTGAATGGATTTCCAACCTAGTACCGGTGACAAAACCAAATGGACTAATACGGGTATGTACAGATTTCCGGGACCTAAACAAAGCATGCCCAAAGGATGACTTTCCTTTGCCCAACATTGACATCATAGTCGATTTAACTGCAGGACACGAGATGCTATCCCTTATGGATGGTTTCTCTGGTTATAATCAAATCCGCATTGCTCCTGAGGACCAACACAAAACAGCATTTACTTGCCCATGGGGTACATACTGTTGGAACGTCATGCCTTTCGGTCTCAAAAATGCAGGTGCCACATACCAAAGGGCTATGACTACGATCTTCCATGATATGATGCACAATATAATGGAAGACTATGTAGATGACTTATTGGCCAAATCAACAACAAGGAAAGATCATTTGAAGGTACTTGACAAAATTTTCAAGAGACTAGAAGAGTACAAGGTTCGGTTGAACCCTAAGAAATGTGTTTTTGGGGTCACGTCAGGTAAGCTATTGGGGTACATAGTTTCCCGAAGAGGCATAGAGGTCGATCTGGCAAAGGTTAAAGCAATCATAGACATGCCTCCACCCAGAGGAATCAGTGAACTCAGAACCCTACAAGGCAGAGTGCAATCTATTCGCCGCTTCATAGCTCAATTGGCAGATAAGTGCCACCCATTCCAGTATTTGTTACGCAAAGGTGTCCCCTTTGTATGGACAGATAAATGTCAACAGGCCTTCCAACAAATTAAAGATTACCTGCTATCACCGCCAGTCCTCATGTCGCCTATTCATGGAAAACCATTAATTCTATACATCTCAACCACTAGTTCAGCACTGGGGGCATTACTGGCTCAAAATGATCATGAAGGGAAAGAAAGAGCAGTCTACTACATCAGCCGCACACTGATCGGTTACGAGCTGAATTACACATACATTGAACGTGCATGCCTCACAGTTGTCTTTGCAGCCCAAAAACTAAGGCATTACATGCTCAATCATCAGACACAACTAGTTGCCAAAATTGACCCATTGAAATACCTATTAAGTCGAGCAGTGTTAACAGGCCGATTGGCAAAATGGGTCATGATCCTAAGTGAGTACGACATACAGTATGTTGAACGCAAGGCAATAAAATGGCAAGTAATAGCAGATCAACTGGCAGATGTGCCAATGCAAGCCTCTCATCCATTGGTAACTGACTTTCCTGACAAATCCATTTTTCATACGGAACCAGCAACACCATGGAAGTTGTATTTTGATGGGTCTCACACTGGTCATGGCTCAGGAGCTGGAATCTTATTCATCACACCACAAGGGGATTCAATTCCTAAGTCATTTCGAATTGCTTTCCCTTGCACAAACAACATTGCCGAATACGAAGCACTAGTTACAAGTCTCAGTGGCAATCAAATGAAAATTCGGTCATTACTTGTATTTAAGGGATTCGGTTGGTAATCAAACAAGTAAATGGTGACTATGAAACAAAGGATGAGAAGTTGCTTCCTTACAAGAGGATGGTGGATAGTTTCCTAACATACTTCCAATCAGTGTCTTTTGAACAAATCCCCAGGGTACAGAATAAGGCAGCAGACGCAATGGCTACTATTAGTTCTCTCTTGGACATCCCTAAAAATGTGTCGCAATTTGAGTTCCTACTAGAACAGCTGTTGATACCAGCATATGATATCCCAGAGTCGGAAATGGTTTGTGAACTTGTTGGTCCCCACTCTCCTTGGTATCAGGACATTTATGACTATCTAAAGACTCACACCCTTCCATCGAACCTATCCAATAACCAAAGGAAGTCCTTCATTAAAAAATCTGCAAGGTATGCCATTATCAGTGACACCCTTTACCGCCATAGTTTAGATAGTACCCTCCTTAGATGTCTTGACACCGATGGGCATTATGCGTTGCGAAATTACGCGGCGGTATGGGATCATTCCAGCGTTGGTCCCTACTCGGCTGAAATAGCGAGGGGACTGGATGACGGCGGTGGAAGCGGATGCAATAGAATCGTCCGGAGGAACTGTCGCCGATGCCAGAATCCATGACAGTTTGGTCATGCCCGGCCACGGGAACTTGACTAATCACTTCTCAAAATGGCGCCGGCTCAATGGGGACTCGACCTCATGGGTAAGATCATCAACCTCCTCCAGCGACCCATAAATTCCATTATCACCGCCCACTGAGTATTTCACAAAAGTGGATCGAAGCCATTCATTGACCATACATTCTGACAAACAAATATCAAAGTTATCCTCAATTACATCATTTTGCGGTATAGCCTCCCACGATCCATCATCAGCGACAGCGGGCGTCGGTTCAAAACCGAAGCGTCGTGAGTTAATGTGGCATTCCATATCCAACACCACTTTTCATCCCATACTACCCCAAAGGAAGCGGCCAAAGGCGTCGAATAAACCATTATCTGAGATCCTTAAAGGCATCATTGGCCGGCGCGGTGGCATACAACAACCGCTTTCTGTGACTTTACCGAACTGGCGATGCGATAAGCCTCGAGGAGCTACCGTCATACAGTTTTGGCGAAGACCATCTTACCGATGAGGTCGAGAATTCCTTCACTCACGGTCTCTTTGGAGGTCTAGCTAATGAAGAGGAATATCGACAATCACGCTTGCACGAGCTGGAAATGCTGGACGAAAGAAGACAAAACTCACTTAATCACCTCCAGGCATATCAAAACCGCCTTTGTTGCAGCTACAATAAAAAGGTCATGTGAAAAGTTCAATATTAGCGACTGGTTCTCATCGCGAGAACCACAGAACCAAGCGGAGACGGGGAGAAAGCCCGGGCAAGTTTAGACCATGGCGGATTTGGGTCCATATATCATCATATCTTCTTTTGGTTCTAGAGCATATCAACTAGCAACTCCAGATGGGGAACAATTGACTGAGCCCATCAATAGTTTACACCTCTGAAAGTTCTACGCATAGCATCAGAGGACAAAGCTGGAGGGCCCTAAAATACAAAAAAAATTGAAAAATGAAAAAATCGTCACCTGGATGAAAAGCACGGCAAGCAGTCTTGGTGACACCAAAAATCAAAAATCACCAAAAGCGGTAAAAAGAAATAATTAGATCCCAATTGGCGTACGAAAACCTGGCAAACAAGCGCTTTGGACAAGTACCATGGTGAAAACTTGGCAAACAGGCGCCATGCGTAATCAATCATTGCTCTGCCATCTATTGTCGCTTGGTCTAAACTTGGCTTAGGATGAAAGCTATCTTCGCCATTATTCCGCAAGTCACCATCACATCCTACTCTACCTGTCCTAGTGGATGAACGATTGACATCAAGTCCTGACAACTATTTGTCCAGTAACTCAACAGCATCCTATTCGTATCCCTTGCAAATGGCTAAGTCTTAAACCTAACTGGGGGCACAATGTTTATCATGCGACTGCAGTGGATGACACGTGAGATCAAACACATCGTAAAATGTCCTGAAAAAAGACAAAAACATCATAAAATGTCCTGAAAAAAGACAAAAACATCACAAAATGTCCTGAAAAAAGACAAAAACATCATAAAATGTCCTGAAAAAAAAGACAAAAACATCACAAAATGTCCTGAAAAAAGACAAAAATCATAAAACGTCTTGAAGAAAACCAAACAAAACAGTCGACCACGCAAGGCACACAAGTGCACTGTCATCTCTAGTCCAAGTCAATCAAGTCAATAAGTCCATGTCATTGTCCGAACTACGTTGTCTCTGCGCATTTGCTATGTAGGCAAGACTCATACTTGAGTCCCCGAGACATTAGGTCAGTCCTATTAGGTTTGTCAAAATAAATCATGGCGTAATCTTTGCTCATCAAGACAATGTCATTTGGTCGTGTCGAACTACGAGGTCTCTGAGTGTATGACGTAGGCAAGGCCATCTATCGATGAGCCCCGAGGCCGCACTAGGTCAGTCCATTAGGGTTCATGACACTAAAATGGCACACACGTCAAAAATATTCAATCAATTTTCAGATAGGAAAACGCCTGAAACAAAGTAAAGCAATCCTTTACTCAACATGACACTCGCATCATGACAACATCGGCATCTAATCAAACACAAGTCAACCTCGGTCACAACAAGTCAACCTCAGTCAAACATAAGTCAAAGCAAGTCAAATCATTATAACCGGTCAAACTGTCAAATTTTGGTTAGTCTTCAGATGAGTCCTTCTGAAAGATAACCCCTGTCATTTACGCCTTAGGATGTGTCCTTCCTAGGCGTCGTCATCGCCATTTCGGCCTTTCGAGCGATCCGCTTGACATCTAAGGATCACTCTTCCTGACATTAGCATTCTTCATATGAGTCCTTCTGAAGAACCAACCCTGTCCTTTATGCTTTAGGATGTGTCCTTCCTAAGCATCGTCATTATTTTGAGGGATCCCTTACGACCATTAGGGATCAAATCCTCCCGGCATTCGGCATCATTCAGGATGTGTCCTTCCTGAATTCACCAAGTCTCGACATTTTCAAGGTCATCAAAACTTTAAACAATCAGACATCTTGACATCGTCAAACATGACAATGGCTACCCAGATGCACTTGACAAACACTTGGCAACTGTCTTTTCATCTCTTATCATGTTATTAGTTTTTCAGCGAGATCCCACTAAGCAGGATTTAGAGAAGCAGCGATGTAGCATGACAATTGACACGCATGACTACTAGCTTCTCAGTGAGATCCTGATCTTGGGATTTAGAAAAGCAACGACATACCATGATAGAGACTTTATTTTTGTAATTTGGCAATCATGTCACTAGTTTCTCAAGGATGTCCTGGAAACTGGATTTAGAGAAGCAACGACGTTTCATGATCTGTCATTTGTCTTTTTCTGCTTGTGGTTGATGATGACAACAAGACGGGGGCAAGCACGCTCCTAGTATGAGTCATACTCATCCTTGTCTGTGACTGTTTTGTCTTGGGTAATGGTACAACCTTGCACACCTAGATCTACGTCATATCTTGGTGTTTGTTGACCATTACAACAGTTTGCCCAATGATGATTAAAAGAGCAACGAATATTAAAAGTCTTGTAGTAAAGTTTTGAAGGATTTGCATCTTCTCATGGGTCTCATATCTTCTCCTCTTTGGTCTGGTCATCTTCTCTCGTCAGTCCCACCATCTTCTCTCGTCCATCCTGCGATGATATCCTGTGTCATTCAAAAACAAACGCAAGTGCATACATGATATATCCATTGCATTAGGTCCATACATACATATCCATGGCATTAAATAGTATCATACATGGCATTACATCATATACATAATCACAAACATGGCATTAACATAATCATCATCATTGCATCTTTTACATAAAGGTATCATGCACATCATTAACATAAGCATATGAATAGTGCATCATCATGGCATCAACAAACAAATCACCACATAGACATCATAATACATAAATGGCATCATAAATTAAGCATCGTATATCATACACACATAATGTATAGAACATCAC
>VDFB02298395.1:0-66411 GCA_007258455.2 Sequoia sempervirens
AATTCATCCCTTACCTCCAAAACCCATGTGAAATATTTTGTTAAGATGTGCCAGATACTGCCAAAGATACAAATGAAACTTAACCACACATGTCCTCCAATTAGATCTTCTAAATTGTCCATGTTAACAATCCATCCCTTGCCTCCAAAACCCATGCAAAAGATTTGTTAAGATGTGTCAAATATTGCCAAAGATACAAATAGAACTTAACCAGACATGTCCTCCAACTAGATCTCCTAAATTGTCCATGCTAACAATCCACCCCTTCCCTCCAAGAATCCATGCGAAAGATTTGTTAAGATGTGTCAAATACTACCAAAGATACAAATAGAACTTAACCAAACATGTCCTTCAATTATATTTTCTAAATTGTCAGATCCCTTCCCTCCAAAAACCCATGTGAAAGATTTGTTAAGATGTGTCAAATACTACCAAAGATACAAATAGAACTTAACCAGACATATCTACATGTCCTCCAAATTAGATATTCGAAATTGCCCATGCTAACGATCCATCCCTAGTAAATAACTTAGATTAAACGTAAGGGTTCTAATTTTTCTCACATCTCCACTGTTCGAGTCAAAGTATCATATATGCCACCAACATACAAAGCTTTAAACACTAGGAGAAAAGCACCAATTCCTAGCAAGATCAGGTGACAACCTACAATTGTGTTCATTTTGTTCCTATCCTTCCATACACAACCCCCAAAAATAGGAAGTTCCGGGTCCTCTTATTGAAAGCTAATTTCGTTTCATTGGTGAAGAACGACGATCAAGCAAGCCATGGTGTACTGATAGCCAAGATTGGCCGCTAGTTTTGTATGAAAAAAATCTGGTTTCCATTCGAAGTTATCCCGAAGGAGACAGGAATGTGGAGTCTAGATCAGTCAACCTCAAGAAATAAGTTTATACCGCTTTGCAAGTAATAGCGAAATTTAATACTTCATACGGACAAATAATATCCAAATTTAATGTAACATTAAATTGTACTTTGCCAAATATGCAGTGAGCGCACAAACCGTGAAAAGGCTGCATTTCCATCACTGTCCACATTGAATGCACAAAACTGCCCTCGTAAAACTAACCATCTAACGAACGCTTCAATAAATGCTGAAACAACCAATTTCTTAGCGAACAAGTCGTGTAATTTAAAACTCCCCAACACCCATATTTTATTAGATATTATTGAAACTTTAGTGAGAGTGATGTAAGCGGTGGTTCACCTCCATAATTTATGGAACAGTTAAAACTCACGAGCTGACAACTACAGTGATTTTACTGCAGCTACCAAGAATTGATAATAATGGATGCAATTAGTAAGGAGGGCATTGATTGGGGGATTTGAGCGTTAGGATGACGGGTTTGGTTTAATTTAATTTGGGTCCATTAATGGGATATTTAAGGCTTTCCACTATCACTTTTAATGTCATAGCCTACTACATTGAATAGCAGTCCTGAGTGCAGATGTGTCTACGTGCATGAATAGAGACAGCCATATCAGAAACTTCTTTTTATGCTTAAATGCTTTCTCATGCTTTCCACTTGTTTTTTATTTAAATTTGGCCACTTGCCCACCAAAATCTATTGTGTTGCTTAAATCCCCTTCATCAAGGAATGAATATCAATTCTATGAGCTTTGTATGACGGATATAGAGAACTTGCAGGTAATTCTTCTCTCTTTCCAGTTCTTTTTATCATGGAGATGTCTGTCGGTTGTAAGGAAAGCCTGGTTTTTCTAAATTATGGGTTGTCTGGGTGATCAGTTTGTTAGAACAGATAGAGAAGATGTGTTCTGCAATCAACTGGTGTTTTTTTTTCTTAATTGTCTGTGATCCTTTCATGGGAGATGGATGGTATTTCTTGTTTCTTGCTTGTTGGCTTTGATATAGTTGGGTGATTTGATTTATGGTTGATAGGATAGTATTTCTTGTTCTTGCTTGTTCGCTTTGATATAGTTGGGTAATTTGATTCATGGTAAGATGGATAGTATTTCTTGTTCTTGCTTGTTGGCTTTGACATAGTTAGGTAATTTGAAATACAGATGGGAAAGGAAATATTTGGATTCTTGAAGCACCAATGGAGTCTGGTTGTAGAAAAGGAGTATTGGAAGATTTTTTTTTTCTGTGGGTTCTTGTGCTTTGATAGTTTTGAATGTGGGATTTGAATTTTTTATCAGGATTCTTCAAATTCTTAAAATAAATGGTGAAAGAATTTTTTATTGCATAAATTTTTGTTACAGCTTTGAAGTTCTTGACTGTAGTATTTGAATTTTGTTACTGGGTATATTAAAATGACTACCTAAATCCTGCAATTAGAACTAAAATAACAGGGAAGAAATTTTTTACATTAGTTCTTTTTAGAGCTGTGAAGCTTTTGATTCCGTATTTGAATTCAGACATATAATTTCCATAGTTTCTGATAATAGCATGAACTGTTTCTGAATTTGATTCCGAGAGTTGTTTTTTCAGATTTTGGATCAAACTTTATAAGCTATCATGAAATGTTTTAACACAGTTTCTTAAATTTTGCTATCACAATTAATATAAGAAATAGGAAAGAATTATTTATTGAGGTTTCTTATTAGTTTTTGATTGTGATATTTGAATTCTGTTATCATGTGTAAAAGATGGCTTCCATCCTCTTTCTTATTTTGGTTTAACGTTGGTGTGAGGATTTTTACTTGGACAATTGAGGTTGTTCGGAGATTTAACTAGTATCAAGAAAAGGTTTTTAAGTTCTCTCTCTCAGCGTGATCTACACGCAGATGAATTGCATATGCCTGCACTATTAAATTTCTCATTATCTTGAAAAAAATGCTCTGGAATAGCTTTTTCCAACTGCTTTCCCAACTAATTCGATTAATATGCTATCAAAATATTGCAGGGATTGATATTACAATAGAGAAGCTATAGGCATCTCCAGGACAATTATGCCCAGGTGAACTTTATAAATATGATCTAAGGTTCACCTGGGCAGAATTGTCCTGGGTGGTGGTGGATTTGGAATGGTGGTAGATGATGATGTTGTGTTGATTATTTAGTTGGTGGATGGTGTTGTCATGTTGATTGCGTGATTGGTGGATGGTGTTGTTGATGTGGTAAGTGGCATCGTTGATGTGATTGGCCCTTGAGAGACCATGTTTTGCAATGTTTTGGGGGTGTTTGATGATGTTGCCATTGCTTGTGTGTTTGTCGTTTGTTGTTGTGATGTCAACAATAATTTTTGAGCATTTGGCAAGATGTTTTGATTGATGGTTGGGATGTATGTTTGATGGATACTCGGTAGAGGGGGAAGCCCTAAACCAAGGAGTGGTGTTGATGACAATGGTGATGGTGGGAGAGGTGGATATGTAAGGGGGGTGAATCCTTGCGAAAGTGTTGTGGTGTTGAAAATGCCCCCTGCTCCGAATATGTCTCCCTCCTCTTGTGAATTCATGAGAAGAGGTGTTTGTGGTGCTCCATGAAATGATGTCGATGATAGGTCATAATGTAAAGTGAGAGGAACATTTTGGTGTAATGATTTTGGAGGATGTTTTGTTCCACTGTGGTGTTTGTGTCCAAGTTTTGGTTATTCACAAGGGGATGTGATTGAAGTTCATTGAGAAATGTGTTTCCCTTGTTGACATTTGGTTGAGTTGGAGCAATCGATGTCATGATTTTTGGAATGTTTTGTGTGACGTTTTGGGATGGAGGTGTAGATGAAATGGGGATGGTGGATGAGATTGGCAGAAAAGATGTCTCTACTATGGTGCTCACATCAAAATCCGAAGGCAACTTGGCCCCTTGCTTTGCTAGTTCAAGCATGTACAACGAAGGGTTAAGTTTCATCATGATGTTGATGATTCTATGGTTGTCTGGATTTTGGAGCATTTCGGCTATTTCTTCGCGAGACATTCCAAAGGTGAGGTCCTCCCCTTGATTCTTGTGGGTTTCTATGATGAGGGGATCAATGGATTGCTTGATTAAAGATTCATTTCGTTTGTTTGGCTAAGGTCACTTGAAGGGAGTTTCTTTGTGGGATTCATCTTCCAGAGATCCTTAGAACCATAACAAGTCATCTTCGGTATGGGAGATGAATCTCTTGACTTCCCTTGGATTAATCTCTATTTTATGTCCCAAAGTGAAAGTTTTAGGATCTTTTTAGGATCAAATGTGATGATATGATGATGATGTTCAAAGATGGATGTTATGGATGTTTTTTGGCTTTTGATAAATCTTGAATGAAGTGCTAGGACTTTGGATTTTTGATTGGTTTGATTTTTGGATTTTGAGATTTGTCCTTGATCTTGATTTGGATTTGATTTTGAACAAAAAGACCCTAAGATGTTTGATAATGATCTAAGGGATGGTTGTGTTCAAAGGATGATGTTTGGATATGTGTGAGGAGAAGGATGCATCTACCCACACCTACCCAAACATGATTTTTTCACTAAGTATATGGAGAAGGATTCATCTACATACACTAAGCTAGACAAGATGATTCGGATGACTTTGACTAAAGATATGCAAAAGGATGCATTCACACACTCCTAGCCAAAGGTGTTTTGATAAATGTTTTCAAGGACTTGATCTCAATGAGTTTGAATGATTGCTTGATTTTGTCATAAAGCCTAGCATTTCAAGGATGATTTCAAGGTTTTCAAAAGATGACTTGTGAGATGAATGTTTGGATGTTTTGAAAGATGGATGAAAGAGGTTTGATTTTGTTTTGATCCCTAGATGAACCTAAAAAAGACCACTTTGTATTTTCCAAGACCTAGGTATTGAAGAGCATGCATATGCTTCCTAAAGACCTTTGTTAACCATGGAATGATTTGAACATTTTGGATTTCCAATCAATGATTTTTGCTTTTGGGATTTGGAGTCTTCAACACACATGAAAGTTCATTTTGCTTAGTCTTTGTTAATGGATTTATTTTACCAAAACACTCTCTTTGATTAAAGTTTCAAACTAAGATGTACCAATGTCTTAATTTCTTTAAACCCCACAAGATATTTTATGTGGAAATTCAATGAACTTAAGGCAAGGGTTTTCCTATTGTTTACTCAAGAAGACAAATTGAGATATAATCCAATGCTTAGGAACCTCTACGAACATGAATCCGCAGGGAAAGCAGTAACATATGGATTGATCAATGGTATTTGTCTTAAAGAGGGTTTGAAATTTTGAGAACCATGTTGAATGTTTGTTTGTAAAATGTTTTCGAATACACACTGTGTTTTCAAACAAGCAATGTAACATCCTATGCTAATGGGTATGTTTTTCTTAGTGGGCTTGCCTCATGCCCTTCATAGAAGAGATGATTTTACATGCAACCAAGGAAAATATAGAGGTATGATGAAATCCTAACCTCTATATTTCAACCAAGATCGGACATGGCAAGTAACTTCTTGGAATCTAAGTTCCAATGCACCACCTTGATAAACTCGCTCAATGGATAAATAGGCACTACAAAACAAGGGTTCTAGTTCGACTTTCCATTCGTGGAGATTGACCCATACGGCAAAGCCCCTTCCGGATCCATCTTAGCCGAACCAACCGCGTGATTATGGCGTTTAACCAAACCCCTTTTATCCGGCCGAAATACTCTTGGTTTAGAGGTTACCGATTGAGTCCAGTACTTTTCCCCGCAGCCTCTTATAAACAAAGCGAAAAAGACCTAAGTAACTCGTCG
Source organism: Sequoia sempervirens (assembly GCA_007258455.2). Classification (NCBI taxonomy): domain Eukaryota; kingdom Viridiplantae; phylum Streptophyta; class Pinopsida; order Cupressales; family Cupressaceae; genus Sequoia; species Sequoia sempervirens. Next base: position 5,677 of record VDFB02298395.1, read on the forward strand.
ACTTTGATGGCACAAAGAGAGAATGCAGCGAAATACCCCACTTACCTCACACAAGATGTTCAATTTTAAAACCCAAAACAAGTGTTTAAAGCACAAATGTATTTTGAGTGTTTCTCTTGCACCCTAGATCACACGAAGCGCAAGGGGAGAGGATACGTACTCAAAAGACAATCACACAAATCAAACACTTGTTCGTTTTATACCCTTCAAAGCAATTGTGAATTCGTTTTAACACCAAATGAAATATGAAGATTGCTTGTCCAATTTTTAACCCAAAACGAAATCTAGTAAGTGTGTCCTAAGGTTCGTTTTAAGCCCCTTGCAATGAAAATCAATTGTTCGTTTTAGACCAAAATGAAAATTAGTGTTCTAAAACAAAAGATAAACAATTTCGTGAGGTAGTGTTGATCAAACACTAAAGTGTTTAAAAACACATTGTGTTTTCAAAAAAGAATTTCCCCTCCTTGGTTTTCATTTGATAGCCTTCTCTTTCGCTTTCGCTTTTCCTTTTGCCTTCGTTGTTCGTTTGTACCAGCCAGCATTTCCTTTGTTCTTTTTTGTACCTTGTTTACTTTGCCTTTTGTTCGCTGGTACCTTTCCTACCTATAAGATGGATAAGACAATAATGTGAGGATTAAGTTTGTTTTAAATCAATGAAAGAATGAAACAATAATTCAATGGTTTTTTATTCTTTATTTTTGACAAGATGTAATCCAATATTAGACTTAATCATTGATTTCCAAAAGAGTTATTTTCAAGTAATATAGACTCAATGATTTTTTAGGTTAATAATGAATCACCACCCTTTCATCGTATTAAAGTCTTTAGGTAAAAATGTTTAGTCAACAAATAACTTATTAAGCAAAGATTTTGGCCCTTTTGTCATGATGACACCTTGGTCTTTTTTTGACTAAACCTGCAAAATGAGTTAGAACAGCAATGTTAATAATAGGAAGACTTTCCCATTTCTGCGCATCCCATCTTTTATCAATGTTGAGGTTTGTTAGAAATATTGATTTCAGAGATTTTTGAACATATTAAATCAAATGAACTAACAGCAATAGCACATCTGACAACAAATATGACATGTCAAAGTATGTTTCATCTTTGGATCACAAATGTAGATAATACGCATTGATGGAGTTATAGTTTACTGCTAAATCAAGCCACACACAAATCAAGTCAAAAATTGATAAAAGTTAATAAGATAATCATTGTGTCCTTTTAGATTTCAAACAAGGGTCATACAAATCCTTGAAACTTTATGGAATACCTTGCAAAGTGCTTAAAACATGTAACAAAAGGATGAAAGGCTACAAGCATCATGAAAGCAATCACAAATTATCTATTCCATAGTTGGATTGGTGTCACATGTGCTAGTGACCCTTTAATCCTTGATCAAAGCATAAAATTCAAAATAAATGAACATTTGGAGTGATGATAACAGAGATCAAATCTCCAAAACCAAGTCCTTGCATCAATTGTGGATATTAAGGATTTGACTAAGATGTTGAAGCCTCTATTTGAAGATTTCAAATGCTTAAGATGTTGAAGAGGGACCAATGTGGGTATCAATAAAAACAAGCCAATGATAGGAGGACACTATGTATCAACATCATGTAACATGTTTTCAATTAGTTGATGTATGTATGCAAGATTTGGGAAGAGTGCCCAAGAGGGGGAAATTTTGAATTCAAATTTGCAATAAATATTTGAGAGGGGGACAAGAAAGGAAGAGCAATAAATGCCCTGTTTGACTTGGTCATGTTGAGAGAAAATGATGTTTTAATAAATCAATAAAATTGATTTATTGTGCAAGTGGCTAGGTCTAGATAATGCAAGTGGGATGTGATTAGTATTAGATTAGGATTAGATGATGATTATGCTGATTTAATGCTGATTAACTGATTTGACATTTTGGACTTTGAAATTTGAATTGAAATTAGAAAATGATTAATTTAGAGATTTGATTTAAATGGCTTTTTGATTTTAAATAACCTTAGGCAATGAGATTATTTAAATGGATGAAGGTGATGAATGGATCCAATGCAATATCTAGTTCAATTGATAAATGATCCTGATCGAATGATAATGTAAATTTTGCATGTCTACGATTGCTATTAACTATCAACCCTTGTATGGGAATAAACCCCTCAGTTGTTAGTTAACTTGCTTACCAAGTTTGCATATAGTATTTCAATCATTTGGTTAAAAGCCACACCAAAATATTTTATAAACCCTCATTAAGATTTATATTATATAATTATAATACTATTATATTTATATAATACAATATAGATCAATTAGTAATTATCATATTAATTTCTATATTATATTTATATAACACTATGTGCATACATGTGGAATAATGTGGACCATCAATACATATGAAATAAAGGAAGTACAATGAACATAAAGAGTACACAAGTGGCATGCATTCCATGCAACACAACCTATGCAACAATGGAAGCACTAGGGGCATTTGCTCTCTCCCTTTTTTGTTTTTAACAAGTGTCGAGGTTAGATAATATATAGTATAAAAAAAATAAAAAAATTCTTAACATCCCTCACCACAATATTAGAAGCATTAATAAGAAGAAATTTTAATTCATTATCACCTAATAATAATGATTATATAAAGAAAATCTAGAGATGATTTTCTTCAATTCTAACCTATCATTAGTTTAGGTGAAAGGATAGAGATAGCATGTTCATTTGAACATGAACATAAGAAAGAAGGGTTAGTGGCATGTCTACGTATTTTACACATAGACATAAAAAAGTGCAACTAGTTTTTTTCTTTTAAATAACAATTCTATTATGTCTTTGTCACACTGCATATGGTAGCACATCATATACTTTCAACATCATAATGCATGCATGCAACAATGTGCATGTCACATTATGTGAAAAACACACACAAAGTTAGTGATGATGAGGGGTCCATTTTATTCACAAACTATTAAATTAATTTTCTTAATCTTGTTAACTTATTTGATGAATTTATCTAATTAATCTTTATCAAACTTATAAATAGCTTATTTCTAACAATTAGTTAATTTGTTTAGGTGATAATCAAATAATTAGAGTTGAAATAAAACTTGAATTACTTAGCAATCTACTTAGATAAATACATAATTGGTCTATTTTGTCAAGGGAAAATTAAAAGAAAACACACCACCATTATTAAAGAATCATAACTATAATTTTAGTAATTTAAGCTAGCTATACCAAAATTTTATTTATAAGTCAAATATTTTAAAACCAATGTTTTAACAATTCAAAAGATTTGAATTCTTCAAGAATTCATACTTTGATTATGATTGATTATAACTTGCTCCTTCAATATAATTACTAAAACTCACCTAAGTAATTTATTTATAAAAGACATAAATTAGCTATAATTAAATTGTGAAATTTACTTATTAATTACCATTATGTAAATATATTTATTTACCTTTCAATTTGAGCCATAAACTAAGGGCTATTTTAATTTTAAATTAATCACATAAATGATAATATTAATTCAAATCAACTATTCTCATTCACTAGCTTCTAAGTATTTTATTTCAATTATTTAATGTTTATATCATAATTAATTTTAAAATTTATAATTAATTAATAAGGATTACACAATATCCAAAGTAATCAATTAAATTAAATACACCACTTAATTGAATGTAATTTTAAATTATAATTAATCAATATAAATCATTCAACACGTGTCATAATAAAAATTTAATAGTAATTAAATAAGGTACTTGTTAGACATTTAAATTTCATCATATCAATAAGCAATTATATATAATTTAATTAATTAGATTATTATTTTTTATTTGAGGAATAAATTTATTTATTTTCATTTTAACTAAATAAATTTTATTATTTAGTAAATTATTTTATTTAATACATTTATTTCAAAATAAATATAATACTATATTTTCATTTTCATAATTAATAAAATAAATAAGTCAACTAGTCACGTGACTAAAGTTAATTAATAAAAAATAGACTAATCTTACATCTCTACCGTTCATTTTCATACTACATCATTAAATCTCAACCCTTCAATGTGTGGAGATATATTTAAAAAGAACCCTAACAAGCAACATTTAATAAAGTCATCTCAATCAATCTTAACCATTCATCTATTAGTTTACTCTATAAGTTAATTTACTCTAAAATCTTATGCATCTTAACCATTTATTTTTGTACATCTTTAAGTCTAGACCATCCACATCAAATAAAAAAAATTATAAATCTAAATCAACCCTCATATTCAATTATTTTAAGAGAGAAGAATTTGCAGGTACATATTGTTGGAGGGTAAAAGTACACACCTATGTCACACTTTATAAAGGAATCAACCAACAACAATTTTTTTTGAACTTCAACCACATAAAAGTGGTCTTTGTGTTTTGAATTTCAAAATGATGTAAACTAATTAAATGTTGAAATCTTAATGAAGTTTATTCCTCTATTTTTTTCAGATTTTTTAAAAATTGTTTTGATTATTTTTTTATCAATTTAAGAGTTGATTTTGGAATGCTGGAAATTTTAAGAAAAAGTGACATTCACTTGATGCCAATAAACAAATAGAAAAAAACTTCAATTTCCCCTAATTTTTTTTTTTTCCAAATAGGTAACTTCAATATCTAGTGCATGGAAACAAATTGTAATTTTGATATATATTTTTCTCATAATAACATTTTAAAGTCAAACTTGTCAAAATTTGACAGTTTTCATTTGACGTCAACTATTGTCTATTTTTTTTAATTATTTTCAAAAAACAAATTATACCCTTTTGAAGAGGATTCTCTCATCTAGTGCACCATATGTTTTTCTAAAAAAATAAATATGCTTTACTATTTTTTTAATTTATAATCAACCTCTTTTTTAACTTTAACAACCTACTTGCATTATTTCAAAAATAAAATATATTAAAACTAATTAAAATATAAAAATTACATATTTGAATTCATCACTCCGAGATATACAAAAGGTATTTTTTTCTTTTAAAAAAAAATATTTTGACTGAAAAAATACTTAATTGAAGTTGAAAGTTTCAAAAAATTCTGAAAAAAATTAAGTTGGCTACCAACTAGGATGCCACATAAATAGTTTCGGTAGAAAGGGTTTCGACCGAAACCCTTTCTACTGAAACCTCGCACATAAAATAAGCCACATTTCAATACAAAAGAGGAAAAAAATTCAAATTTTACGATTTGATTGAAAGGGTTTCGCCGGAAACTCTATGTGCCACGTATAGGCCACATGGTTTCAAGCAAAACTACTTTGAACAAAACTGTTTAGGTCGAAACAGTTTCGCTCAAAAATATTTAGTTGGCCAAAAGTGTGACACAACTTTGTGCTTTTACTCTGGAATCTTAATTGAATCTATCAATAACTATATCAAATTTACTAAAAATACATCTCCATCAATAAAAGAAGGAATGCATTTATTGCAAAAGAACATGCATTTCACACAAGTCTCCAAATAGAGAGATCTTGAATTCAATGGAAAGATTGAATTTTTGTATGAAGAAGCTTCTTCATATTGATATGGTGTTGTGAATGTTGCATTCACTGTCTTTGTACCCTAAAATCCAACAAACAATTGCATTGATGTAATTTTGAAAATGGAAAAAAAGTAGATTATACCTTCTCTATCAAATGTGCAATTATGAGTAGTAAATGTGCCACACAGAGCTACAAATGTGCCTATACTCTACACAAATGCACCCACCAAAGCTTTAATTGTGCCTAACAGAACAACAATTGTGCAACTCTACAAAAAAAAATAGAAATAGGAATAAAGAAACTTAATTCAAGAAGGTACAATATTAGTTCAGTGTTAGAAAATTGCATAAATAGGGTTATTAATCAGGCATCCAACACACATAAGTGAGAAAAGCTAAAAAAATAATAATAAAAGAAATTGTACCTAAACTAGCTACAAATGCGCCATTTTGTGAACCATTTGCACCATTTTATGCAATATTTGCACTCTTCTATGCAAAAAATGCTTCTAGGTTCCTGTCAGTTGCATTATTCTAGAAATGGTTACTTGAAAAGAACCTATAACTATAAAAATCACTTAAAACTCACGAAAAATGGGTTAAATCAAGGACAGGGTTGCCCCACTAGGTGTGGCAAAATGCATGACCTCAAAATAGGATTGTAAAACTGAAATATAAGCACTAATAAACAATAATCACAATCAAAGATCATAACAATAAAGAAAATAAGGTAAACTTATTCAAAACGAAATGCAAATATGCAAGCATTAAAATGCACAATTTATCCTAGCATAGCTCCATTGCTATCCTTTATTCACCTTGGAGAATGGTGTTAGATTCCTTTACTATCATATTTGGTATAAGCATACTATCATAAAAGCACATGCAAAATATGAGTATAGTTTCTCTTCACGATCTAAGATGAAAAATGAGTGATAGGATGGTTGCATTTATAATTTTTTGGTGACGCCGATCAATGGTCAAAATTTAGAGGAAATATTGAAAAAGATCAATGTTGGAGGATTGATGAGAGGATTTAATTGATTGTTAACTGACTGCATAATTTTAGATAACTGATTGCATGATTTAGCTAAGAAGATTGAATGGAGCGATAACTCATACTAACAGGTGGTTAACAAGATTGATTGATTAGTTAACTACTTTTGACAGATCAATAGACTCGAAGTGAGTGGGAGTAAAACAAAATTGATGGATTAGTGGACTCGGTTAATTGTTTAGTGGATTGAGAGTAAGTCTCAATCAATCTAGGTGAGGTGAAATTTTGCACGAGTATTTAATAATTAAATAAATTTAATTATTATTTACATGTGCAAGGTGGAATTTAATAAATAAAATAAATGATTTTATTTATTTTTGGGAAATGGATAATGGTGAGAATTTAATGGATAAATTAAATAATTTATTTAATTAATTTGAGAAGAATAGGGATAATTATTGAGTTTATTAAATAAATAAAATTTATTTAATTAATCAAGGAAGAATGAATAATAATGTGAATTAATTAAATTTAATATGAAATTATTTAATGAATTATGTAGTGCGAAATTTGTAATATTTAAATAATTAAAAATTATTTAATTATAGGAGATGATATAAGATTAATTAAATAATAAAATTATCTAATTAAAATCAAAAGAATAATTAGTGCAATGTAATGTCGAGAAATGTTAGTTGAATTTTAAGTGTCTACAACTCCCACTCAAAGTGTTGATATGGAGGACTCAGGTGACTCTTCGCCTAGTAAGGATGTGGAGTACTTTGATGAACCATTGGAATTTACCCATGATGACTTTCTTTCTTGTTCCCCTCTGTATGTTATGCCCCTGGAGTTTGGGGAGGCCCTTGAAGGTTTAAATAACATCAAAATTTATGAGGAAGATGACTAAGAAGCTATTGAGGAAAAATAAAAGAATGAGAACATCACCAGTAAAGAACAAAATATACAAATGTATATGGAAGAAATTGAAGATTTGTAGGTTAGGGTGAAAATTCTTAAAAATTCATAGGCCTTTACTAATTGTCTTAGTTGCAAAGAGAAATAAAACAATTTGCAAGAGTCTTTGACCTTCTTCCATTAGAGAATTATCACCTTGGAGCAAGATTTGAGTAAAATGGCTAAAATTACTGATGGCCTAATGAGAAAGATTATGGTGGGAGTGGTGAGGTTTGTGACCAAACTAGACAAGAAGAAGAAAAGAGAAAGATGGGTCGGGTGATGTTCTGAAGAAGAAGAAGAAGAAAGGTCCTTGAAGTGCTCCTAAATGGTAGGAAACCCTGGACTTGATGGATGTCATCTAGAATACTCTTTATTCGTGTTTTCTATTTTGTTCAGGCTATAGTTTCACTCATGTTGTTGTTCCCTTGATTCTCCTGTGCTACTTGGCTTTGGTTTTTTATCATTGTTTCTTGCTATTTCTTTGTTTCCTTAGTTTTTGTTTTTTGCTAACTAGCTTCTACTATTCTATTGATTTTTTTATTGCAACACTGGTTTGCTTTGCTTTGTAAGGGTTGGGGGCCTTTCCCCTACTTATCTTAATAATTTTTTTTTTATAATCTTATTTTTAAAGAAGTATATATTTCTAATAATTTTATTAGCTTTTTCAAGAAACAATATGTAATAAGACAAATTAAGACACCTTATTTTTTAGAAGTTAAAAAAAATGACATAAACTAGTCTATTTCTTGTGTTATACACATTGATGCATTGAAGCACTTATTGTATGCATTTAAATGTTTAATGATTGTTTATTATTATATATATTTTTATACAATCATAATGAGGTTGACCAAGACATTCAAATAAATAGCAAAATATGTATTATAACAACATGAAAACACATATACATCATGATCGTAACTTATAGGATATCATATTCAATAATCATATTTAGTTAGTTGTGTGAGCATAACATCTTATTAATAATATTTGTAACACAATTAAATTACAAGGACACAATTGGATAAAAAAATAAATCAAGATTAAAATTCATGAATTGTTGCAAAGCCATTTTAAAACATTGAAATTAGTAACTTTGTCACATTGTCAAAAGACACTTGATTTTAACAAGTTGTAGGTAGTTCTTAATGATCCGGTGGATATTTTCATGAAAATTGAAGTGTCTCATTTCTCTCGAATCTACACCATTAGAAATATCTCAGCGTCCTGATTCCAACACAACTTGAACGAGCGAAAAGGACTCCGTTTGTGCAAGTTATTGCCGGTCAAAGTTTAGTCAACAATTGGTCAACTCAAGGCCCAGGGCAAGAAAAAAAGGTCAAAATTTGATGTCACCAAAAGTGTTCAAAATTGATGTCAATGCGAAGAGCACGACAAGAGCTTTCCGACGGTGTTCGTTTTGCGCAAATCGGAGCTCGTATGTGCAAGATATGGAAGGTCAAAGCTCGTGGTTGACTAGGTTGACTTGAAGGTACAATGATGACGTCAGCATGACGTCATCATGCTGACATGGATGAATCATGAGGTGACACATGGTGGCTTCCCGAAGTTACATGTGGCGGCAATTTGTTGGACATGGCTTTATTTAAAAAATAAAAATATGAAATATAAAAGCCTACCACTCCTCCCATTTAAAAGCCTTAATTTAAGGCCTACGTGAGAAAAAGTAGGTGGGGTCTTAATTTAAAACAAAACAAATTTACCCCTATTTAAATGGGATAAAACCCCTTTAATATTTAAAAATACATGTGGTTGGGAGATCCCTTTTTAAGGGGAACTTAAACATTATTTTTAAAGAAAAAAACAAATTTCCAACCAATTCACCCCCTATAATTAAGGATTAAATCCTTAACAAAATCAAGCCGTTTATATTCAAAGGTGAATTATTCATATCTCCTAATAAATCCTGAAACGGATTATGGAATAAAATTACAAGAGGCCATCTGAAGATTTTATGTAAAATTGGATGGATTATTTTAACGGAGGATATCCCTATGTAAATAAGGGGGGATTTTTAAATAATATTTTCTATGTAAAGGGGATATTGGGAGGTTTTGAAAATCAATTGGTTATGAACCAATTTGAGTAATTTTTTTGTATAAAAAGGGTAGAATGGGGGGTGTGAGATTAAGTAATTTTTGAAGAATTTTTTTGGCTAATTGCTGGAAGTGAATTTTTGAGAGAGTTGTGAGAATATTTCCAAGTGATAGTGAATTTGATCCTTATGCATTTGAAGCTTAGTTAAGCTTGTTGCATTTGTTGAAGGATTTCTTTGTAATTCATTATCGTCCAAGGAGACAGAAATCTTGTAACAGGTGGAAGACCTTTTGTAATCATTTTCTGGAGATTAATCGGATCGGTCTCACTCCATTGGAGCAGACCCGGAGACGTAGTCACGATTGTGGCGAACTCCGTAATCAAACTCTGTTTGCATCTCTCTCTTTCTTTCTCTCACTTTCTTTCATTCTGTTATTATCGCCTCATCATTTTAATTATTGTAATTATTTCCATGAGTTAATTTTGATTTTATTAACTTGGAATAATCATTGTAAAAATTAAGCATTTCAATTCTGCAAATAGTCTAGATCCTATCAGATCAAATCACATTGAAAAGTTTAAATGTGATTAAATTGATTTTTTTTAACCATGTCATTATAATTTTCTTATTGATATCATGATGTTGATGCAAACCTAACAAATTTACTAATGTCAAATTAAGTGTGCATTATTTTTTACATGAATGTCATGTTTAGACTTCTGGTTCACTTAAATTATATGTCTCTATGTACTAGTATTTGTTAGCAATGACTACCATTGATTAATAGAACTAGGAAGTCTTACCATCCTATACACACTATACCCTAAAGATTATATTACACGTACGTAAAAGGAGATTATATTTAAATCAAAATTATCTAGATGACATAATTTAAGTAAGACCTAGATGACTCAAATAACATCTCAAATAACATATATAGTAAGCATAGAATGTGAATTTCTAAATCCCACTCATCTTTAACTATTAGTTTAAAAAAAAAAAAATACATATTTTAATTAAAATAATTAATCTATCAAATTGTAATATTGCTATCAGGACTCAACCGTGTAGTTTTACAAGTCAAACTCATTGACCCATGTTTCATGACTAGTGGTTCATAAGAACCCATCTCTCATGATAATGAATGGTCCACTTAACACTCATTGCATCTAGGTGATGCTCATAGAGGTGAAGCTTATGAGTCAAACTCATTGACCCATGTTTCATGAGTAGTGGTTCACAAGAACCCATCTCACATGATAATGAATGGTCCACTTAACACATTGCATCTAGGTGATGCTCACAAAGGTAAAGCATTGGGCCTTCCCGGGAGGCCACCCGTCCTAATACTACTCCAACTCAAATGCGCTTAACCACTGAGTTTTCTCCATGATTAAGCTCATTTAACTTGCAACCCCATTTGCAAAACTTTTAACAAGTGTTGTATGACTTTAATTCGTAAAACTGATAGCCATATCACAATTTGATACGTAGAAAATACCTCCTACTTATTAATCTATCCAATGTTGAAGTCATAAGAATAATAAATGTTAAAGTTATAAGAAACAAACGTTGAAGTCACAAATGGAAAATAAAGGTCCAAGTGTTGACTCAAGGAGATGTTAATAAACAAACATCTAGTATCAAAAGGTGTCAAGTGGACCGGTCATATGCAAATTTTTGTTTTGCGTCTTGGACCCGCTAAAGTGTTGACTCAAGGAGATGTTAATAAACAAACATCTATATGCAAAGTCTTGTTTGGCTTCTTGGACCTGCTAAAGCCGTATTTATCGCCGGAATTTGCTCGAGATCTTTTGTCCACGTTTTGATAAACTGGTTGCGAAAATGGGGAAAAAAAGTATGCGAGATCATGACCAGTCGCCAAAGTCAAGACCACACAATTATTTGAATATAATCTCATTATTTGACTCTGATGTATATTAATTCACTTCCTTTCTAGAGACACTTAAAGCTAAAATATTATGGCTCAAATAGGAGTGTTACGATTTTTTTAACTTTGTAAATTATGATTGGTAGTTGGAGTTAACAATTTGAAATTGAATCAAAATTTTATATCTTATTATAAATGTATAATGACTTTACAAGTTTATTAGTTATTTTGGAATCGATTTAGATCATACCTTCTTTATTAGAGGATATTTTAGTCTTTCAAAATCTTACTAGAGGATATTTTAGTCTTACAAAATCTTAGATTTGAGATGTAAGAAAATTTCTCAAGTGAGATCCTCGTGTGTTTATCAACTTGTAATAAAGCTAAAAAAATTGTGTGGTGCTCAAAGCATGCTACCATTAGTGTAAAGAGGGACATTGTGAAACTAGTTAGTGTTTAACATTTTTCTAGTGAAAGTTCTATTTACACTAGTTAAGTCCTAATTTAGAGGATTTTTATTTTTCATCTCACTTCATATAGTTGAGACACATCTACTCACTTTTTGAGACATCTAACTCATGTGCACATATGCATCTATTCACTTTTTGAGACACCTAACTTGTGTACATGACATCTTTATCACACTTGTCTTATGCACATGACACATTAGGGAAAAGTGTCTTATAGACATGTAAGGTGGTGAGAGTTCAAGACTACTTTCTCATATCATCCTTTTTTTTGTATAATCAAGGGGTTCTCATGTAATTGTAAGCTTTTGAAAGTTGCACATATTGTATGAATAATATGATTATATGTTTGACATTATTGTAAATCTCTTGTGGAAGGCATATCCTTGTTATAATAGATCTAATAGGCTATGAGAGTCAAATGTCAGATTCTAACATGACATCAGAGCCCTAAAAATGCAAAATTCTCAAATTTGGGGGATTTTTGGCCTCATGCATTCCTACAACAATGGCAGTGATGGAAGCAATTTTTTTAGCAAATTTCATAGGCAAGTTTTAGATCTATTATAACCCTAACATTGCTCGACTGGTTTTAGGTCTAGCTCTAATTTCTTATGACTTCCTGGTTGTTTTCCACCTAGTGTTATTGCCCCTAGAGTTTTGAAGTGCTTTATACATATGCTATTGAAGTTTCCAACTCTTTTGTAGATTTTTGAATTTGCTCAAAAAAATTATACATAGTTTTTGTAGATTTTTGAATTTGCTCAAAAAAATTATAGGTTTTCACTAAGTTTTAGGGCACTACCAAGGATTTGACCATTTCAAACCCTTGTTTCTTGTAGCCACTAGAATATCAAGCCCATTTTAAAACTTAAATGGTCTACTTTTTCACCATCATATTTCTCTCCAATAATTATACGAATGACTATCTCTACAAACTACAAACTAGCTCTAAACTCCATACTACACATTCACACCAAAGACCATCCTACAATCCTACACATAATTTTGAGCTACAATCTAGCTCCAAAGTTTGAATTATAATCTAGCTCTAAAGTCTGACTTGCAATTCAACTTTGAAGATTCATTAGGACTTTCACTCTAAAGACTAACTTGCAATCTAATGCCAAACTTTGCACTTCCAATCTAACTCGACACTCCAACCTACAAACCAACTTTGAAGGCTAACTTGCACATCATCACTATAGTTCAACCTACTTTGATATTTTAGAATCCATCTCACTTTTTGTAGATTCCTGCATGTTACAAGTTCTTAGACTCTGCTATTATTTTCATATTGTAATTATAACTTCCTACTTTAGACTTTGGGAACTCAAAGTAATTTTGCATTATAATCCCTTGCTTTAGAATTCAAGAATTTGAAGCAAATTTGCACTATTCTCCTTGCTTTAGACTTCGGGTGCCTAAATCAATTTGAACTATGCTCCCTATTTTGGACTTCAAGAATTAGAAGAAACTTTGCAACATTATCATTTTGGACTATTTTTTGTAACTTGTTGAGGGGATTTTTTAATAGCAATTGGGGGGAGTTATATTATATTTTTTTTACATTTTTCTTTGCAAAATGGATTTTTCTTCTATTTTCCTTTACATAATGGATCTAATCTTAACTCCATTTAATTAATATGAATGGAAACATAAAATGAAAATCCAACTCAAAAAATTGGGGTTAAATATAATCACAATTGAAATTGAACCTAAACCGACATCAACTATTGAGAATAGGACATGGAATAATAGATGTGATGAAGCCTATGACACACTATGTATGTTGATTTCTCTAGACCTTCTCTTTCATATTAAATCTACTTGTAATGGAGAAGATTCGCTACTCTTGAGTCTCTAGGACAAGCAAGAGTCTACAGGGAGTGAATGACTCTCTATTACCTCAAGGACAAAGGCTCAAGTGATGGAAGATGGATAAGGGAAAGTTTATGCAATATTTTTGGGTTTTATGGTTGTTTGTGAAAAGAGAACTTTAGAAGATGAGTGATAAAAACTTAGAGGTCTCAAGGAACAAACAAATAAGCTCTTCGATAGAGGATGAAAGCATAGATCAAGGATGACAGTGCATCGTGTTGGCATCTCATACGGACCAAAGATAGAGTCAACCACCAGAAACACTTGGGGTCTACTAACTACTCAAAAACTATAGTGCTATAGTTTAACTAGACAGAATAAAATGTAAAAAATGCATAAAAGAACAACAACAAGAATACTAAGTAGCAAGTAAATAAACTATCTAATGAAATGACAAGTAGTAGAAGAAAAGGGATGAACTCACAGGTGGTCTAGTTATGAAGCCTCCTATGAAACTCCTCACAGACAACCTACACACATGGAAACACTAAAAGTGTTGGGGATATTTTTTGGGCTTGCCTTAGTCAAACCCCTGCTTTGGTGTTCCCACCTCCACGGAAAACCAAATAGACAACAAGATAGAAAGATAGATAATGAAATGATAAGACAAGAAAGTAGAATATGCAAGATAACAATATTCTATTCAACAAGAATGATAATGCAATAAAGGAAATGTTACCCTCCCTCCAACGAGCTTGGTGAAGCCAAGAGGAAGATAAATTCCTTTAGAGAGCTTGAGACAAACATGCAAGAACATGATGTAGAAGAGCTTGAACCAACAAGAAAAGATGTAGAGTTGGAAGAAGAGTAAGAGGTAAGAATGAAGTGCTAGAATGAGAGATTGAATGCTCAAGAAGGAGAATGAATGAGTGAGAGGGACAAAATTGAGTTCAAATGAGAAATTGTATGCAAGAGGATCATTTTTGGGCTTGCCTCTGACTGTAGAGGTGTTACACTTTGTGAGCAGGTGACAATGTAATGTCCCAATGGCCACAAGAACAAGAATCATGTCAAGACGTCCATGTGGTGCGTAGATGTCTACACAGCGCAAAAGTGTCCTCGACAAAAAATTAGGCCCACCAACAAAAAATGACAAGGTAGGGACAAAAATGAAGGCTAGTAAGGTAGGTATTTGCATTATTGTCTCATTAAGCTAAAGTGAAGGTTGATGTAATGTGAAATTGCATAAGGGTGAAATTTTATGACATTACATTTTTCCCCCACTTAGCGAGCATATGTATCTGAACATGTGCGAGCTAAAGTAGAAAGGTATTGAAGAGAATATACCCAGGATGAAAAGGAAGTAGATCTTCAATCCAATATATGCAATGTAGAGAAGATCAACCAGGATGCAAAGAGGACATGGGTCTTTTATCTTGCAAATTTGACTGCAATCTCACCACGAACATTTTAGCTGTAGAAAAACACATTAGGTGAAAAAGAAAAAATAGATGTGATAAAATTTCTATGGAAAAGACATGACATAATCTAATCAGATAAAAGATAGCACTGATAGGTATGGCTATCATGGCTAGAGACCATATGACAAGTAGATATGTATGTGGCTATTGCAAACTGCGTTACAGGATAGTCATAAAAAAGACATGACTTGAGTCTAGTCAAGTTTCCCCCAAGCTAGATGACGAGACATAAGATATCAAGGAGTCCTTTTCAAACTTTTTGAAAATTAAGCATATATGATAGCCCCCATTAGAATGATGTGTACTATGCAAAGGAGCACATGCCATTCTAAGGAAAGAAGAAAGAAAAAGAGATGTTGTGTCATGAGATACATAGTGAGATGTATTAGTGGGATGTTATGATGCAAGGGACAACACAAAGAAACCACAACATCACAGAGAGAGAAAATAAGAGACAAAAAAATCAAGATCACAAGGGGAGTTGATTATTCAAGGTCAAAAAATTTCATAGATATAGCTAAATAAATATAATATAATATATGTATGAACTATCATCACCCCCCAAATGTATCAAAATGAGAAGAAGAGCACATGAAGAAAAAAAATGGGTCAACATGGAAGAGGCTTAAATGCCCCAATGCTTTGCATTGTTCTCGATGGCAAAGCCAAATTTTACAATGTTCATGTAGAAGAATGATGATACAAACATAAGAAGTGTACAAATTTTTTTATCTCCTGTATCTAATCACCTACAAGGGTAACAAGGGTCCTCTAGGTGAGAGCACAAATACAAGCATGGGGAACACAAAAAATCACACAAAGCTAATCTAAAGATGAAGAAGAAGGTGTTGCTCTAATTCAACTCCACTAGCAAGTCATCTTGCTCCTAGTTCTATATCATCATAAGGGGATGGAAGATGAGCCTATAGGGTGGGATATCTAGAGAAGTACCAGTTGACTCACCTACAACAAGAGCTAAGGAAGAAGGCGCCTCAAGGAATTCAATATCAAACTCTTATGAGGCTAGAGTCATCAATATGGAAAAGATCGATGACAAAGTCAGGATGTCCTCCAATGAGTAACATGCACTTCTCAGGAGTGACATGTGGAAATTGGACGAGAGGAGGAAAAAACTCCTGAGAGTCAGTGCCATCCTCAGGAAGAGGGGTAGTGACAAACTTCGAGGATGTAGGCCAAAGTAGAACAAGACTGAAGATATGGAGACAAATTTTTATGACCATTGCTCGAAGTGAGGTTGCTCTCTGACTTACGCTTCAATGGAGGATGTGGGATCCTTGTAGTTGAAGTGGTAGCGGGAGAAGGAGATGAAGCCTTCGAGGACACCACCTTTGTGAAAGCCATGCCTATGGGAAGAAAAAGACAAGGAATATCACGAAGAGAAGTGAGATGAGGCAACTTTGTAGAGGGAGCAATGAACACTTGCACCCTTTTGTGGTAAGGTTCATCAGGGTCCATTGATGAATCCGGAAGAAGCACAAAAGCGATGGGAACTGAGGAAAAACAAGGAGTGGAGACAAGAACAACAAAAGTAGAAGGCTCCTCTTTGGTCTTTTGTGAGGCAGCACGCCCCTTAGCCAAGGCCTTTCACTGATGCTTATACTCTCATGCAAGCTAGTTACAACGGCTATGGGACTAATAGATGTAGCCTAAGAATAGGCAGAGGTCTCCTGCTCTATCGAAGGAGTAACCTCCATAATATTCACTGGTGGTGTACAAGAGTGAATTTACACCCCATGTGTAAATCCCCCTTTTTTCCCTCTCCACTTTAGAAAACCAAGTTCAAAGGCTTAATTCCACCTAAACCTGATGCTTGCATTCCACTTGGTGCCTGTTTTGAGTGTCGGTGGAGGAATTTCTGTTAGGGACACCCGTGGAGCGCCGAGACGTCTGCATGACGTGCTTATGTCCCTAGAAGATTCCTATAGTTGAACTTGCAAAGGCATTACACTTCTCATTGGGAGTCAAGTTGTAATGCCCCCTTCGGCCGACTGACTCAAATATGGTCATTTTTCTCCATTCCTTCTTCAAATTCATCCCTTCAACATTCAATCAAACTTCGTTTGAGCTATTGCACACTTCAAGCTTCCATACTCACCCTCTTGAATTCATTTTCACTCACTCCAAGCATACAAGCTCTCCATTACAGTAAACACAACACTCCATCACATTGGTAGAACAAGTTGGGAATGAAATACCATTGCAGCAGAGGCTCGAGTACTCTCGTTTTCTCCCCCAAGCAGCCTTGAGCACTCTTGGTGGAGGTGGTAAGCTTCCCTTCCTCCCTTCTATCACTTGGTTGAGTTAGCACTTTACTGTTTTGTAGTGCTTTTATGCTTTTCATTATATTGTTTTCTTTATCTTGTTTCCTTTGGTTGTCTATGGAGGTGGAAACACCTAAATGGGGGTTTGATTAAGGAAGACTCCTATACAACCACCTAACATTTTCCCTCTTTCTGTGTGTAGGTGAATGTGCCATCGAGGAGCTAGCTAGCAACCAAATTTCTTGGCGAGATCATCCTTTCCTTTCTCACTCTTGCATTTCTGCTTTATAATATTAGAGAGTACTTTACTTAATCATATCATTTTGGCCTTTTAGTTAGTTAGTTGGGCCATTAGTCATTTTAACAGGTTTGACCTTGTCTTTGTTGTTGTCTAGTCGTATGGACACCAACACACTTTAGAGATGCCAGCACGCTGCACTATCGTCCAAGGACTGTGCTTCCGTCCTTGGGCAGAGAGCTCCCTGAGGCACAAAGTTGAACCTAAAAACCTACTTGCCTAGCCCTCCTCGAAACTCAGGATTGCAGAGTGATCGTAGGACTTTATAGTCCTCATCATTCTCATCCTCACACCCTAAACATCACATTTAGCTGAGGTAAGTTAGGGAAGCTTTCCGCATCTTGGCCCTTCATGACCTAGGGCCTTGCACATGGAGGTTCCCCTACCTTACATTTTGGTGAACCCGATGTGAACCAATGTTTGTTCATTTGTCGATGTTAAGACTTCCCTCGAGTACTTCGTGATTGTTGTGTTTTTGAGTGTTGTGAAGGTTTATGAGTATCACAACCCAATCCATAAATTTTGGGTATATCATTAGGAGAAGTGCACAACACCTTTTGATGGAAAGGATGAAGGTCTCTATTGGGTTATCTACAGGCCTTTTCTCTAGTCTCGTCGTTAGTGTAGCCGCACAGGAGCAGTTGTCGAGGAACGAGATGGGGTTCGTTGATGAAACGGATCACGTTCCCACTCCCCTTGCGTCTCCTACGCCATCGTTGGTAGACGAGCATGAGGCCGTTCAGATCCCTGCAGAATATGTGTCCACCCTTGCTAAAGGACTAGGCGACTTAGAAAACCACTTAGAAAGAAATATGAAGATGGCCAGGGCCGCTCGGGTTGTTAGTGAGTTGAAACACATGATGGATAAAGATCGAACACGAATAGAACTTTTGACTAACCTCCTCAGTCTCACCGAAGCATGGAATCCTTCGAGAAACCCTAGTTTTTCACAAGGAGTCACTTTCGAAGAACGTGAAGGACAGTTAGGAGTGTTAATGCCTCCCACTTTCGTTTATATGGCCGACAGAGTCCCTTACATTAGTATCCCTCCGACCTCTAGACAACCCGAAATTATCAAAGTGAATAGGGTCCCCTTGGGCTTTAGCTTCACCCCTCTTGTCACCTCTAGTGGTGTAGGCTTTGACAAGATGAGTGGTGGAGGCTTTGGTAGCAGTGGTGGATTCAATAGCGGAGGTGGTGCTGGTGGAGATGGCTTTGGTGGAGGTCATGGTGGTGGTTTAGGCGAAGGCCCTACTAGCGGTAGTGGCTCTGGTAGTGGTTCTGATGGAAGTCACACCGGTGGCAGCTCTGGAGGCGACCTTGGTGGTGGTTCTGGGGGAGGTTCCTCTGGCCCTCTAGCTTCTAACGACCCCATTTTGAATACCCTTCTTCATAATATGGGTAAGATGCAAAGCCAACTAGCGAGTCTTTCCCAAGCCTCTGCCTAGCCTATCTTCCAGCCCTTCTTTCGACATAGCCCATCGTCAGTCGCAATATTGAACACTTCTTTCCCCCAGGGAATGGGGATACCTAAATTTGAAAAGTATGGTGGTAAAGGGGATTCACAGACACATGTCTTTACCTTTAACGCCCTGTGCACCAAATTCTTCCATCAAGATGCATTGATGGATAAACTGTTTCCCCAATTGCTCAAGGATATAGTACTCGAGTGGTACCGTTCCTTACCTAACAACTCTATTTTCTCATTCGAGCAACTTTTTAATCAATTCCTTAGACAGTTTCAAGCAAACATTGGGCCAAAGATGACATTTTCGGATCACATCTGATGTAAACAAGGAGATAACGAAAAGATCATTGATTTCATAGTGCGTTACCAAGCGCCCCTCTCTCAGATCTCGTATCAGCTACCTGATTCTGACATGCATAAGGTATTTATAGGGAACTTACAGAGGCCTTGGCAAGAGAAGTTTTCCCTCATGAAATACCCTTCTTTCGTGCACCTGTGTGCAACTTTATGAGAGTACCAACAAACCATTGTTCAGTTTGGGGGTTCTTCCTTGCACTCCCATTTTGAGGGAAAATTCATCACATCGATATTTGGGAAAGGAAAGACCATTACAAATGTAGTTGCCGCTACTGAAAAATAACGGCCTCAAGAATAACTGAAAGTTCACAAAGTTATCAGAATCTTATTCTTTTATCTTGCAGAAACTGTTGAAGGATAGGATCATAAATTTTCCAACTCCAAAACCTATTAAGGAACCTTACCCTAGTTGGTATGATGGAAGCTCTTATTGTTAGTACCATCGAGTTAATGGACATGATACCGAATGCTGCATGCGCCTGTGTCATGAGATACAAGATTGCATTGAGGATGGTAGCATTTGTCTCGACCGGAATAAACAAAATGCTAACAAATCAGTGGTGAAAGCTAATAGTGAACTGCATATATACACAAACCCGTTTCTATCACATTCTGCTAACATGATTGTAGATCCCATTGACTCTATCTCTCAACCTGAGGCCTATGTCAACATGGTCATGGTAACTTTCACTGCCTTACCTGCACCCGGTTCACCAGGTATCACACTCACATCGTAGGATCTGCCCTTGAACAATAAACCCTCACCTCTCTGTTGGAAAAGTATGCCTCAATCATCACAGGCTATAACCTCTACTGGAGCAAAGTCGGTATGACATCTATCATGTCTGGCCGACTAGCAGCTTTGTTACATTATGGTTTGTATAGGTCGCTGTGACCTGGCTTCTGTCTTGCCGAATGCTTTCACTGTGGAGTCTATCGCTGTGACATAGAGCAGTCATTGAAACCTCTCACCACTCGTGGAGATCTTTGGCCGATAGGCCATTCAATCGTGTATCGACGGGGAGACTCATGACGACCACGGGCTTCGGGATAACCTATGTCGGTTCGGTGAGAAGTCCTAGCGAAAGCTAATGTCTTGCTGACAGTATGTTTTGTATTGAAGTCTTTGGGATAACTAAAGGGTTCTCGCTATGAAGTACCGGCCACATTGGTGAGTCTCACCGATGATGAGAGGTCTTCGGTGTAACATATATGTGTTCGATAAGAACTCTTGGCGAAGGTGATATGTCTTGGTGACTATTGATGACTTCAGGGTGACATGTGTGATCTCGGAGAAACCTCTTGGTGATATTGATATGTCTTGCCGACTGTTGCTTGTTGCTCGCTATGACTTAAAGTTTTCAGAGTAATGTCTCAACGATAGTGGTAGAGTCCTGCCGACTACTGATTACTTTGGAGTAACTTTGAACCCTCGGTATGATGTCTTAGTGAAAGCCGATTGTCTGGCCAATGAGAACACTCAAGTCTATGTGACATATGAAGCTTCGGTATGACATCTGGGCGATAGTGATGAGTCTGGGCGATAGTGATACATGTGGAGAACGTTGGTGTGAGGTCTTGGCGACATAAGGAAGTCTTAGCGATAGTCTCTTGAGCTCGGTGTAACACAAGAAGGCTCATTGGGATGTCTTGGCGAGAGCAATAGCCTTGTCGAAAGGAAAACTGAAGCCGATACAAGTTGTAAGCTCAGTGAAACCTCTTGCCGATGGAAACGACTCTTGGTGACATCGATATGAAGAATTTGTGGCATCGGCGAGACATTGTTAGTGTCTCACCAAGATGCCAACAAAGTTTGTTTCTTTTGACCGAGCGATGACTATCTACGTGGCTGGTATTCGGCCAATCAGAGGAGCCGAATCTGAACAGTTGGAAGGTAGTTCGTTGTGACAGTTCTGTGAGGAAGCTCGATGGACATGGAATGAAATGGTTATACTCTGTGATTGCAGATTGTGATTGGTTGGTTGATTCGATAGACTGTTGTATGATCAATAGATGCATTCTATTATGTAATGACTGTAACTTAAAAGGTTCTTGTACAAGATTGTTCATGGTGAATGTTGTTGTAAACAGACACCAGAAAGATAAGTCTGACATTTGTATGTAATCTCCATTATTGTAATACAAAGTGATTTCTCTTGGTGTGGTGGGTTTTTCTCCCATAAGGGTTTTCCCACGTATATCTGGTGTTCATGTGTGATTGTCAAATACTCTGTTTCTGATATTTACTTCATAGTGCATCTTAATTGAACTGTAATTGGAAAAATTAAAAGTATATCTACATTCTTCTCTGAGGTTTTGACGTTAGGAGAGTTGTTTCCACATCTAGCTTTCCTTACACTCTCTACATTCTCGCTTGCGTCAATGGTAACTGTTACCTATTTTTAGCTACAGCTCAAAATAGGTGGAGTTAAGTTGCATTCATCACAGGATGGTACAAATTTTTTTGCTTAAGTATTCATTATGTTCCAGAATTTGATTACTTGTGAATTTCAAGTGTTATTATGCAAATGTTTGTAACAAAGGAACTCATAAATTTGCATAGAAGAATGTTATTTTTATTCATATTGGAAAAATTGAAGTCTCGCACAAGCCGCGGGAGTAGCCAATTTGAGTTTTATAATCAAATAATGAATACAAAAAGGAAATGTGCACAACACAACTAAAGATAATATGGGTATAAAGGAGAAGGTGATTCGTCATTGCCTGGAATGACGAATCGTTGTCACATTTGAAGTCTTCAGTTGTCGTGTCTCCAAGCTGTAGCAGTTCCAAGTTCCGAATGCATCTGCAAGATTGTAAAAGGTGGTGTTAGAGCAATGAAGAATCAAATCCTACTTCATGCCTACATTACCAACAAAAATGTAATGCACATCTTATCAGACATGCACCAGATGTTTAAGTCATAAAAAAGGCAAATATTCAGGGAACACAAAGTTCAATGAAAGCTTTCAGCTTTAGTTATTTTGCTAATTTGTTTGTTCAATGTGTAGGAATTTTCATAAATGATTCAATGTTATAGCTGTGGGGTAATATGTGGCTCCCACAAGGGTCGAGCTCAACATCTATGAAAGTACAGTTCCCATAAACATCAAAGGGGCGGTCACATTATGCATTCATTTAATAAACAACAGAAAAAACTTGCATAAGTCTTAAGCATAGAGAGAAAGGGATATTCCCTCTTTGTTATTCTCAAGGAGTTCCAAAGCAGTGGAGATAGGAAATAATCAAGGAGACAAGTCATATACTGCCTTGAATAGAGAGTAGAAGACACCATGCACTGGAGTAGTCAAATCAAGAGCAAGAGATAATTGCATATATTCAAGAAATGATCAATGCAAGAGATGAGAAGTAAAATGCAACTGTTTTAAACCTCATTTCATTTTCAGTAATGCAAAATGGGCATAAAATCATGTGGATCAACCCTTTTGAGTCATCAATTTGGCGAAAGTTTGGTGGCAGCCCAAAGTCATTGTAATGTACACTGGAAGCAATATGACAGTGCTTTAGAGCATAATGGAATACAATAAGTGGAATAACATTAACAATGCAAAGGTGCTTCAACATTCACTAAGTTGCTAGGTAACACAACTATTGAAGTATCAAACAAGTACTTTATAGTGAATGAAATATATAATGCAAAGAACTATGGTTTTGAGGGCATACTTGTCATAACAGTGATGAAGAGTAATCTTAAAATGCCAGGGACTTCAATATTATAGCCAATATAAAAGCCATTACAAGAAACATAATGAAATAAAGCATTACCAGGATGAAACATTTGATTCTAAGCACAGTCGAACTATCATCCATCATGATGAAATATTTCATAAATTACATTCATGAAGATTTACTCAGAGGGTTTTGATGCCATTTATTGAGCAATGATAGTCACAGATGGACTGTCAATATAATCAGACAAGTGAAGGTACAGTCTAGAGCAATGTTTTAGAATAGAGAAATGTGCACCCAATTTATATGCTTAAGATAGTCCAACGAAGTAAACAACAACTATGCAAAGATAAAACTCTGTATTTTCAATCATGGAAAGTGACCTCCTTTCAATACTAAGCTGTCCATTTCTTCATGATGATAGTCATTTATGCACATTTACAGTTGTAAGCAATTTGAGGCACTTTTTTTCAAATATCAAGGAAACATAACATCACAATTAAGATGAACCAAGAGGTTTTATAAGATAAGATGATTATGACCACTGGTATCAAAGAGTAATCTGGGCAGATTATGATAGCTATACATTGCATGATTTAAACCTGTCATCTAACACCCAGATTTGAGTAGAATTTTTGCCTCGGTGTAAGGCTCTATGGCCGATTTATAAAATGTAAGGCATAGCAGCCTCAAAGCATAGATACAGATTATTGATTATAAATCTATCTATGGAATGACATATAGAGGGGGTTTATTGCATTTAATATCAAGAGTTTGTTTTGTTTTTTGCTCAGAAGTCATACCATATAAAACAAATGAGGATATCAGCCTATGGAGTGAGGAACAAAAACCCATAAATACCATTATCAAGATGTTGCTATAAAATAAAAGGAGAAAGCCATAAATTCATTTTTTATGCAAATTCGACAATAGTTTTGTTTGCAAGTTTTGTGCAATGAAAATACAATGGAGAGAATAGCTCGCGGCCTACAAACAACAATACATAAATGCAAAGCCAAGAAAAAAGCGCCTACAGAACATGAATTTGAAATCCACGACCTCAAGAATACAAATAGGAATGTGCAAAGGCAACGCAGTTTCATCGTCCTTCATAGAAAGCAACAGAGATCTCAAGATATTGTAGCTATAGAAGAATCCGAAGAATCCTACCTGTTAGTTAGCAACATCTTTGGTGTTTTGAAGTGGATTGAAAGCCCACGCTCCTAGTAGAAGACTCATAGTGAAGATGAGATTCAAGCTGTCAAGATTGTTCATGGCGGCCCAATATAAAATAGGGCATCAACAATAAACAAAAACATCAAAAATAATGATAAGCCATAGCTATAAAGCCTGAAGATGACTTCGAAAAGCAAGAGAAGTATTCAGATTTATCTGAGGAAAAGCTTACCATATATTTCCCTGTGGAAATATCTCAGAAATCGACAGGACAGAGTAAAAAA
Organism: Sequoia sempervirens; assembly: GCA_007258455.2. Lineage (NCBI taxonomy): Eukaryota > Viridiplantae > Streptophyta > Pinopsida > Cupressales > Cupressaceae > Sequoia > Sequoia sempervirens. Next base: position 30,427 of record VDFB02298395.1, read on the forward strand.
TCAAGCTCAAACCCTTCATGGCGGCAGCAACAGAGTATTCTTTAAAATGCAAAATGATTAATGGATTAGGGTTCGAGTGCTTTTGACTCGATGCCCTAATCATCATGTTTGGTTTTTTTTTGCCTTGTATTTTTTAACAAATCATTAACTTTTTATTTCACCCATGGTCTATGACTCTGAGTCAAAGACCTAATGACCATTGAAGGGTCGTAAGTTATTGATGGTGTTAGGGAGTTATAAGGATAGTGATATATGCTAATTTTGAAAAAACTTTAACATATCACATGTATGCTTTGCATGATTATCACTTCATGTTTTGCATGAAATCAAACAAAGGCGATATTATGATTAAATATTAAGGGTAATATTCTAATATTTACCTTAATATTTAACATGTAATCATGTAAAGGAAGAGTTTCACATATTAAATATTAAGATAATTACATTGATTATCTTCAATATTTAATCAAATTGATACCTTTATTCAATATCATGCAAAAATAAACTAAAGAAGAACTGAAAATAGTAAGTGTCATTTGGAGTGCTATTTGTGACTTTGAGTCAAACTGAGATGGGTTTTGAGATCCTGTTGATCATGCATATCGAGAGTTGGAGTTTGCAGTATATGGGATTTAGTTCAATTCAGTTGCGGGCCCATTTTTTGAGGCTTTTTGCTTTTGCTCGTGAGAAGCATTTAAGGAAGATATTTTCACTCTCAAATCACTTTCAGTGCCACCTTCATGTATTCTAGAGCCAGTTCCAGTTCCAGTTCAATTGTATACATTGTGACATGGAGTTCTGAGCTATTGAGACTTAGTTATCACTTTGGTGGGCCCTCTTTTCACACTATTTTTGCCTTTGCTCGTGAGAGACATTTTCGAGGTGGTTTTCACTTTCAGTGAATTGTTTCTTCCACCTTCATGCACTTTGGAGTTTCCTCTCATTGTATATATTAAAAAAAGCTTATCTTTTTCCTCTGGTTCTTATTTTTCATCTCTTCTTGCATACCTTTTGCAGAGAGACTAAGATTTCTAACTCAGTTTTATTTACAGTTTAATATAGCAATGAGTTTTGGTTTTCATTAGTTTTGTCATTTGCAAAGTTTCCTTCTTTTCATTATCGCTATTAAGTATTAGCCTTCTCAGATTCAGGAGTTTTGTATTTATTGAATGTTTAAGATGCAAATTTAATGTGTTTGATTTCAAATCCTTTAAATTCCTATCATATTCATGAATGCATGTACACGAATAAAACAATTTTAGTTATGGGTCATAAGTTGTGTTGTTAATTTATCCTCTCCTTTAGGTTGTGAAAATATCATTTTCCTTCATAAAGAATGGATTATTAGGCCTTCTAATGAAACACTTATGTAATTAGATTTCCCAATTTGAGTTGTGAAAATAGATTTCGTAATAATCAGTTGTGAATCAATCTGCTCATAAATATCAATTAGGTGCATCATCGAAGTTTTAGTTTTAGTTCATGCATTCAATTCAGTCCTTCTTACCCTTTTCTCAAAGCAAATCATTCAAGTACCTAATTGATCATCATATAGGAACTAGCCTAGAATATGGAGGTCTATCTTCGCCATAGGAATACCCACAACCTGAAGATAGTTCCCATGTTTCAACAGATTGCTGAATTTAGTCATTCAAGCATTCGGGTGCAATCTGATTGACAACAACTATAACATTGCAAATTTATTTAATTATTCCGTAACCTCAGCATAAATAACCATCTTTTTATATATATATATGCTTTTATGCATATATACATATATACATATATATATATATAATATAATAAAACATATATTAAAAATTATTCATTTAAATCATATTATAAAAATTAATAAAATAACTCACTGTAAATTACAGCTATATATATATAAATATACATATATATACATATATATTAATATATATGTATATAATATATACATATCATAATAGAAAAAACAAACTTAAAAGTCGAATTTAAAAATAAAAGACATTGAATAGAGAATACCCCACGCAGCTGTGGTACTGCGTACCTCCCAGTGGGGAGGCCGCAGCCCCCACATGACTGCGCACAACAACCTAGGCTACTGTGCGCAGCCTAGGCTACTGTGCGCAGCCTAGGCTACTGTGCGCAGCCTAGGCTACTGTGCGCAGCCTAGGCTACTGTGCGTAGCCTGTGGTGGCTGCGTACAACCTACCATAGGGTGTGGGGTGGTACCGTGACAACCGACCTCTCCACCCGAAAATGCAAAAAATATATTTTATTTTTTTTTCAAAAAAAAACCCAGAAAACTAGAATTTGATGTAATATATGTATATATATTTTTTATAAGAACAAAAGATAACATATGCCTAGGTATATATATATATATATATATATTTTCATATATATATATATAGGTATATATATATATATATTTTCCCATAAATATAAAATAAATAATATGATAACAATCCAGTTCTTTCTCAGGCACAAAATAAATCTGAGCACACAATTTTAATTCCATAATAAATTGATTTTTATTTTAAAACAAGAATTTCACAACTAAATTTATTGAAGAGAATTCAAAAAGTTGCTCAATAGTTTTCTACACAAGATTTAAAGGTTTAACACAATCAATTTTTCAACAACAAAACCCTTTATCAAAACATAGATATTGATTTTTGAATATGGCAAACATGATTTTTGTTTCCCTTATAGAACAAATGAATTAATAAACCAAAACAATAAATATATATCAAAAGAACCTAGAGTCCTTCATTTGATGTCGAATCCACCAACACGACAACCCTTCTTCCTCTTTCGAAAACAAATTTCCTCTGTAGTTTCTTCTCCAATTTCTTCTTTCAGCTAACTTCTGGATCAATAATCTATTTCATCCAAGAACAATTTTTACAAAGAAGCACAAAATACCTATCTTTTTGTTTTTCCAGACACAACCAAAAACTATTTCTCTGTGTGTGTAGAAACTTCCCTTTTTCACAATAAAATAAGGAAAAATAAATAAAGATCTTTTTTTTTTTTCCAAAAATCCAACCCATCCATTGGTTCTTTTTTTTGCTTTAAAAGCTCACACTTATCTCACAAATTTTAATTAAAAATTCATTAATTTCACATTTATCCTCACATGATATTATCCTTAGATTTTATAATATTAATATTTTGAAAAAGATAATTTACAATTATCACAAACATTATTTATTTAAATTAATTACTCTATACTTTTTAATTAATTAAATATCTTTTAATTTACAATATTTTAAATCCAACATTTAACTAAATTACAATTACATACAATTAATCATATCAACAAAATAACATTAATTAATCCCATATAAAATAAAGATAAATTAAATAACAACTACAAACAATACAGAGACAAGGACAAGGTCAAGACCATGACACTGCAAGACTCACAACGAGGTGACAGACTTGGGACGGGGATTCTTCCTTATCAACTCCCTTTTCAACATCATACCCGTTGGGTTTATGGGACACACTCAGATCTGACAAGCAGGTGGAGTTGATGTCCTGTACCTACATCCTGCATAGAAAAAAACATCAAGTAGCATGTAAATCTCCATTGCAGACACATCGTGAAAGGTAATCGTGGGGTAGCAGGGTACTCGCAAGCGAGTGATGCCACTCCGTCCTTTCACCAAGACTCACTAGCAACACATCAGAAACCATTGCAGTATAGAATCACATCATCACCATATATATATATATAAGAAAACCATAGCATAAACAAGCAATATAATCACCACATAATGTATCATCAAACATCATAAGTAATATCAAGTGCAACAAACCAACCAAACTATGAATCCGCACACAACAAAGTCGGTGAACTAATCACCATCACAAACCAAGTACCAAACCAACCCATAAAAGTATCAAAGAGTATCAACAACATGAGGAGTATTGCATCCTCCCCCCTAGAACATGGCTTACTCTTGGAAGCCAGTAAATAAATGTGGGTAAGCCTCTCTAATATGGGATGCATCCTCCCATGTTGTCGAAGTCTCATCATTCGGGTCCCACTGAATCCGCACTTATTCAATATCTCTGCCCTTGAGGGCGGGTCTCTGATGCTGTAGCATGACCACAGGCTCAAGAGCTAGCTGCCCATCCTCAACCTGTAGAGAATTCCAATCAAGTACGTGAGTAACATCAGGAAAATATGATCTAGGGACTGAAACATGAAAAACATTGTGAATCCGTGACAGACTGGGTGGCAAGGCTAGGCGGTAGGCAACAGGACCAATTCTTTCTAACACCTCAAACGGCCCTACGAAGCATGGCACAAGCTTAGAACCCTTTCCATAACAAATATGGCTCTTTCACAGACGTACTCAAAGAAACACCTGATCACCAACTACAAACCGCCGATCAACTCCATGTGCATTAACATACTTCTTCTGCCTATCTTGAGCTACTACAAGATGCTCTCGGATGCGAGCTACCTGTTGTTCCATATCTCAAAGCATTTCGGGTCTAAGAAGAACCCTGTCCTCTAACCGATCCCAGCTCAAAGGGGTACGACAAGGATGACCGTATAAAGCCTGAAAAGGAGCCATGTTGATTGAACTATGGTAACCATTGTTGTAGGAAAACTTGACCAAGTGCATATAATCTTCCCAATGTGATTGTTGGTCCATGAAATACATGCAAAGAATATCCTTGAGCACCTGATTGACTCTCTCAGTCTGACCATCTGTCTCAGGATGGTAGGCAGAACTAAAGTTCAATTGAGTCCCTAAGGACCGCTACAAAGATGTCCATAGCGCAGATGTGAATACCGGATCTTTGTAAGAAATGATTCTTTGTGGTATCCCATGAAATCAAACAATGTCTTCCATGAACACCTTGGATACTAAAGAAGCAATATAAGAAGATCAGATAGGAGAGAAATGGGTTACCTTGGTCAATCTGTCCACAGTGACCATGATAGCGGCGTGCCACCTAGAAGACATAGGCAAGCCGACAATGAAATCCATAGAGATAATGTCCCACTTCCATTCTGGAACAAGATGAGGCAGCAACAAACCTGCTAGATGATGATGCTCAACCTTAACCCTCTGAAATTCTAGACATCTAGCCACAAAGTCGGCGATATCACGCTTCAATCCTGCCCAAAAATATAGTGAGCGAAGATCCACATAGATTTTCTTAACTCCAAGATGTGTTGAATAAGGTGCCCGATGGGCTTCAGTCAAGATTAGGGTGTGAAGACCCTCTATAGGAGGTACATACATTCGGCCCACATAGCACAAGACACCATCAGAATCCAGCGAGTATCCAACAAATTTTCCTTCCAAAGCTCTACCTGACTCGATTTCAGATTTCACCTCTTGATACCAATTGTCTGAGGAGAGAGCGGTGAGGATTTGACTCCTCAAATCAACCTCGAGAGCCACTACAAAAATCTCATGTCTATGCTGGCTCAAAGCATCTGCCACCACATTCTCTTTGCCCTAGATATACTTTACTTCAAAATCATATTCGCACAAGAATTCCATCCACTTTCTCTGTCTTGCATTCAGGTTCGGCTGCGTGAAGATGTATTGCAGACTTTGATGATCCGTATGCAACTGGAACTGATGCTCTAAAAGGAAATGTCTCCATCTTACTAGAGAATGAACCATAATGGCCAACTCAAGATCATGTGTGGGGTAGTTCAATTCATGATCCTTAAGTTTACGGGATTCATATGCAATCACTCACCCTTCTTGCATCAAAACGGCCCCTAAGCCTTCCAAGGAAGCATCTATACATATTACAAATTCCCCCATAGGATCTGGTACTGCCAAAATTGGTGCACTGGTTAGCTTTTCCTTAAGATTCTGGAATGCTACCTGACATTGATCTGACCAAAGAAATTTCTTCCCCTTCCTTTGGAGAGAGGTGATGGGATGCACAATCCTAGAAAAGCCTTGGACGAACCACCGATAATAGCTTGCTAGTCCCATGAAACTGTGAATTTCTGAGACATTTGTAGGTATGGGCCAATCCACAATGGCCTAAATCTTTGCAGGATCAATGTAAATTCCCTCACCTAAAATGACATGACCCAAATATTGAACTTCAGCCTTATAGAATTCACACTTTGCCAGGTTGGCATACAATTGATTGTCCCTTAAGCACTGCAACACCTATCTTATATGTTCCTCATGTTCCTCCATAGATTTGGAATAAATCAAAATATCGTCGAGAAATACAAGGATGAATCTATCCAAATACGTTCGAAACACCCCATTCATTAAGCTCATGAAGATTGAAGGTGCATTTGTCAACCCGAACGACATCATAGTGAACTCGTAATGTCCGTATCAAGTGCGAAATGTTGTTTTATGAATATCTGGTTCCGCAATCCACAATTGATGATACCCTGATTTGAGATCAATCTTAGAAAATACCTTCGTCCCTTTTATTTGATTGAAAAGATCATCAATTATGGGCAGGGGATATCAGTTCTTCACCGTTACTTTGTTCAACTACCTGTAATCAATACACAGACGGAGAGAACCATCCTTCTTCTTTACGAAACACTTGGGCGAATAAACCCCTTAGCCAACAAATCCTCCAATTGCAGACGAAGTTCTTGAAGCTCCTGTGTTGTCATCTGGTATAGAGCACGAGATATAGGCTCAGCTCCAGGTAGCAGATCAATCCTAAAATCTATATCCTATTTTGGCGGCATACCCAGTATCTCATTGGGAAAAACATCAAAAAACTCCTTAAGGAGAGGGGAAACACTTGGGCGAATAAACCCCTTAGCCAAAAATTCTCCAATTGTAGACGAAGTTCTTGAAGCTCCTGCAGTGTCATCTGGTACAGAGCACGAGATATAGGCTCAGCTCTAGGTACCAGATCAATCTTGAAATCTATATCCCGTTTTGGTAGCATACCCGGTATCTCACTCGGAAAAACATCAAAAAACCCCTTAAGGAGTGGGTAATCATCCAATGACACCCCTCGACTATCCTCTGACTCAAGATCACTCACTGCTATTGCAAAAAGCTGACAACACTACCAGAAAAACCTTTTTAGTTGCATGGCAGAGATCATTCGCAATGAAATGGGCCTCTGAATACCCACGATCTCCACCTCCTTTTCGGAATCATCGACGCACCGTAATGCTTTACGATGATAGTCTATCATGGCACGTTGTGCACTCAACCAATCCATTCCCAAGATGACATCATATGAGCCAAGTGGTAGGATCTGGAGGTCCACCTTTGTTGTCAATGCCCCTATATCTAGACTACAACCCTGAACAAGCTTCTCTACTACAACCTTTGACCCTGAGGCCAATTCAACTTTCCAACCAGTCTACATCGCTCTACTACTTAAGGAGATATAAAAGAGTCAGATGCACTAGAATCAAAGAGTATGGAAATACTAGTACCATGCAACACACATGATGTCTCGATTATAGTGCCCTAATGTTCTGCTTGATGATTTTCCACTGCCACAAACACCCGATGTGCTCTACCCGCATCGCCCACTGTCAGTTCAGAAGTAGCTGGTTTCTGGCGAAAACTTGAAGTACTCCTTTGTGGACACTGTCTGGCAATATGTCCCTGCCACCCACATGAGAAACAACCTGTGCCTCACCCAAATCTTCTGACACCAGACGGTGCACTCGACTGCTGAAAAATACCTCGTAAAGGTGTCGATTGTGTGCTTTGTGTAGGCTGCACAAAACGATCTGGTCTATTACGCTACCAGCTCTAGTTCTTCCAGTTCTAAGATCTATCTCCTTGTTGAGACTGTGATTTGTTCTGTTTGGGCTGTGACTACTGCTACTACGGACCACCCTTAGAGGGTGCCTGAAAATTCCTGGAAGACCTTGCAGCTTGAGGCTGTCCACCTCTAGAACCAAAACCTAATGCTGGAACACTACTGATCTGAACTCCTGTGTATCCTCCCAATGCCATTGCTAAATTTTCTTCTACTAGACGGGCCTTCTCAACCACTACCTCCATTGTCTTCGACTCAAAGACTCTAACTCCACCACTGATTCGGGCGTTTAAGCCCCGAACGAAATGTTGAACTAACATTCCCTCATCATGGTTGATTCCTGCATACTGCTTCAATTCATAGAATCGCCGCTCATATTATTCAATGGACATCAACATTTGCTTAAGGTCATGAAACTCATTTTCCTTGTGTTGCCTCCAATGATCTAAAAGGAAGCGAGCCCTGAACCTGTCCATAAATAGCTCCTATGTGACCATGCTGATATCTAGATGTAACTTTTTCTATTCGAGCCGCCACCAAGTGGATGCGAAGCCTCACAGATGCATGACGACGCACCAAGCTTTGGTATTGCTACCATAGGGGTGCATCGCAACGCATCAATCCAAATCAATTAACCATGTTTCCAAGCTTCCAGACCTCCTCCAAAACCATCAAATGTAGGCGGGTGTGCTCTCATCAAGTGTCTCATATGGCTAGCTAGCACTACATCTTGATTTGCCGTTATTTCCCTCCGCCTTGGCAACCTTTCCATTTCTCTTTCGACCCACTGCTCCTCCTCTGACCTGGGTCCCAACCGATCAAGAATCTTACCCATAAGGTGTTGCAACTATCCATCTAAACCAGGTTGTTCTGGGTTCTGACCACCACCTGACAGATTGTTTTGAGGACCCTTTCATTCCTCATGCTCAGAACCGTGGGAACTCGGTGGTGATGGACTTTGGCGGTTGGCTCCACGACCACCACCCCAGTCTCTTCCTTGGCCATGACCTCTACCTCGAGGCATGGTCCTGCACAACAATTAGGGTTATGTAAGATCAAGAGTTAACGCAAAGGTTGCCTAATAGACATAAACTACCTAGAGAACCCAGCGTTAGCAACCTTGGCTTTGATACCAAGTTGTAACGCCCTATCGTGCAAACCCCAAAGGAACAACTAAAACACACAACAATTTTTTTTATAAAAAAAACATAAGGAATGCACTTTAAGTTTTCCAACATAACCAATGTTTTAAGTTGCACAACTAAGTCCCTTGGGGTACACGAGGTGACATTACCTAAACTATCCCATAACAAAGTTAACAGATGAACATTAAATTACCAATTATGTAATCCATTCATTCACACATCATCATCTAAACATTCATTCATGATAACCAAAATGATATGAATAAACCATATAAAACCATACATGCAAATTACAATAAATTAATCATGAAGATATAAAGTACATATTTCCACAGATACAACATAACATTAATAGTATTTACAAATGGTAGTTCAAGAATGATTTACATGGTATGATAATACATTACATCAGTCTGATAGTACATATCAATGAACACATATACAAAATTACATTATAAGTCTTCCCAATGCACGTGGGAGTGATATATCAATACGTAGAATACATCTAGAGTACAAATATACATCTGGTAACATATGAACCCTGGACCAAACTGCATCTGCAAAACTCTGCACTAAATGGTACAACTGCATCATAAGGGGACCCAACGGGGTGCGTAGCATGTTCCACCCGACCACCCCCATGCTAGGAGTAAATAAGGAAGGATCCCTGACCAAGCACATCCAAACAGTAAAGCAAGACTAAACTCCAGACACAAAAAGCAAGAGAACACAAATAAATATCTCATAACAACAATAAATCTCCAAAACATAACAATAGACCACTTCCAGAGGATTTCAATAAAATAGCTCAAAGGGAATGCTAGAGGAGAGTGTCATCGCATGGCCTTACATGGATTATCCAGACAACCTAACACAAGGTGCCGCCTCCATCTATGGTTATCCTGATTGCCTATCTCAAGGCGTCGCTCCATAGGGTAACTCATGCGGAATCGTTAACCTCTCGTGAAGACGAGGCAATGATCATGCCCACCATTGCCTTCTCGGCCCATCTTTAGTCTATGAAAGCCCTAACAGGCAGACGAGACATCTATAATTATCTTATTAATGTTTAACTACCCACCCCATAATTAATTAATTAGGTTATCACTTATTACTCTAACTCTAACATGGGTTATCCCGACAGCCCCTTTGTGCACCGACACCCACATAGAGCCACTCTCCCTGGAACCCAAAACATAAAATCCAATACCAAGGGATTGTACTAGCAAGAACACTAAACCACTAATGGAACATTCGTGAGGCAAAACCATCTCGCCAAGATCATATGAAACAACACTCATAAAAACTGTACAACCCATGTGTAGACTCAAGTCACAACTATATCCAAAAATAGGGACAAATATCAAAATTAAAAGATCAAATATAAAACATCAATTTCCCCACCTCTGAAAGTCCCTAACCAACAACTTAAGCTCCTACAGAAGGATAAACTAGCTCAAGGGCTTTCCCACATGACATAATTCCAATTAAGAGAAAACCACAATTGATTCAACGAATAATCTCGAGAGTACACAATTACCTAAAACAACGCCATATAACACATTTCAATACACAATAATTTCACCAATAAATAAATAAATAAATTTACTCAAGAATATTCAAACTTAATTTAAATCACATAGTCTATTTCTAATTTACTCAATTACACTATAACATTGCAAATTTATTTAATTATTCCATAATCTCAGCATAAATAACCATCTTTATTTATATATATGTATATATATATACATATATATACGCTTTTATGCGTATATAGATATATAATTATATACGTATATATATAATATAATAAAACATATATTAAAAATTATGCATTTAAATCATATTATAAAAATTAATAAAATAACTCACTATAAATTACAGCTATATATATATATATAAATATACATATATATGCATACATATATATATATATATACATATATATATATATAAATATACATATATATATATATACATATATATATATATATAAATATACATATATATATACATATATATACATACATATATATACATATATATATATATATATATATAAATATACATATATATATATATATATATATATATATATATACATATATATATATATATATATATATATATATATATATTATATACATATCATAATAAAACAAACTTAAAAGTTGAATTTAAAAATAAAAGACCACTCCACCCCAAAATGCAAAAAATATATTTGTTTTATTATATTTAAAAAAAAAAAAAAACTAATACTAGAATCATGTAATATATGTATATTTTTTTTATAAGAACAAAAGATAACATATGCCTAGGTATATATATATATATATATATATATATATATATATATATATATATATATATATATATATATATATATATATATATATATATATTTGCCCATAAATATAAAATAAATAATATGATAACAATCCAGTTCTTTCTCAAGCACAAAATAAATCTGAGCACACAATTTTAATTCTATAATAAATTAATTTTTATTTCAAGACAAGAATTTCACAACTAAATTTATTGAAGAGAATTCAAAAAGTTTCTCAATAGTTTTCTACAGAAGATTTAAAGGTTTAACACAAGCAATTTTTCAACAACAAAACCCTTTATCAAAACATAGATATTGATTTTTGAATATGGCAAACATGATTTTTGTTTCCCTTACAGAACAAATGAATTAATAAACCAAAACAATAAATATATATCAAAAGAACCTAGAGTCCTTCATTTGATGTCGAATCCACCAGCACAACAACTCTTCTTCCTCTTTCAAAAATAGATTTCCTCTACAGTTTCTTCTCCAATTTCTTCTTTCAGCTAACTTCTGGATCAATAATCTATTTCATCCAAGAATAATTTTTACAAAGAAGCACAAAATACCTATCTTTTTGTTTTTCCAGACACAACCAAAAACTATTCCTCCGTGTGTGTAGAAACTTCCCTTTTTTCACAATAAAATAAGAAAAAATAAATAAAGATCTTTTTTTTTTCCAAAAATCCAACCCATCCGTTGGTTCTTTTTATTGCTTTAAAAGCTCACACTTATCTCACAAATTTTAATTAAAAATTCATTAATTTCACATTTATCCTCACATGATATTATCCTTAGATTTTATAATATTAATATTTTGGAAAAGACAATTTACAATTATCACAAACATTATTTATTTAAATTAATTACTCTATACTTTTTAATTAATTAAATATCTTTTACTTTACAATATTTTAAATCCAACATTTAACTAAATTACAATTACATACAATTAATCATATCAACAAAATAAAATTAATTAATCCCATATAAAATAAAGATAAATTAAATAACAACTAACCACAATAAAATAAATAATCAACAACAAACAATATAGAGACAAGGACAAGGTCAAGACCACGACACTGCAAGACTCACAATGAGGTGATAGACTTGGGATGGGGATTCTTCCTTATCAACTCCCTTTTCAACATCATACCCATTGGGTTTATGGGACACACTCAAACCTGACAAGTAGGTGGAGTCGGTGTCGTGTACCTGCATCCTGCATAGAAACAAACATCAAGTATCATGTAAATCTCTATTGCAGACACACCGTGAAAGGTAATCGTGGGGTAGCAGGTCACTCGCAAGCGAGTGATGCCACTCTGTCCTTTCACCAAGATTCACTAGCAACACATCATAAACCATTGCAGTATAGAATCACATCATCACCATATATATATAAAAAAAGAAAACCATAGCATAACCAAGTAATATAATCACTACATAATGTATTATCAAATATCATAAGTAATATCAAGTGTATCAAACCAACCAAACTATGAATCCACACACAACCAAGTTGGTGAACTAATCACCATCACAAACCAAGTACCAAACCAACCCATAAAAGTATCAAAGAGTATCAACAACATGAGGGGTATTACAGTTTCATTCAAATCAGTTTTGCTTGAAACCATGTCCAGCCTATACATGGCACATAGAGTTTCAGGCGAAACCCTTTCAACTGAAATCGTAAAATTTGAGTTTTTTCCTCTTTTGTATCGAAATGTGGCTTATTTTATGTGTGAGGTTTCAGTAGAAAGGGTTTCGGTCGAAACCCTTTCTATCAAAACTGTTTATATGGCATCCTAGTTGGTAGCCAACTTAGCTTTTTTCAGAATTTTCTGAAACTTTCAACTTCAACTAAGTATTTTTTTAGTCAGAATATTTTTTTTAAAAAGAAAAAAAAAACCTTTTGTAAATCTCGGAGTGGTGAATTCAAATATGTAATTTTTATATTTTGATTAGTTTTAAAATATTTTATTTTTGAAATAATGCAAGTAGGTTGTTAAAGTTAAAAAAGAGGCTAATTATAAATTAAAAAAATAGTAAAACATATTAATTTTTTTTGAAAAATATATGGTGCACTAGAGGAGAGAATCCTCTTCAAAAGGGTATAATTTTTTTTTGAAAATGATTTAAAAAATATACAATAGTTGATGTCAAATGAAAATTGTCAAATTTTGACAAGTTTGACTTTAAAATGTTATTATGAGAAAATTATACATCAAAATTACAATTTTTTTTCCACGCACTAGATATTGAAGTTACCTATTTAGAGAAAAATTTTTAGGGGAAATTGAATGTTTTTCTATTTGTTTGTTGACGTCAAGTGAATGTCACTTTTTTTTGAAATTTTCAACATTCCAAAATCAACTCTTAAATTGATAAAAAAATAAATCAAAACAATGTAAAAAAATTTGAAAAAAAATACAACAATAAACTTTATTAAGATTTCAACATTTTATTAGTTTACATCATTTTGAAATTCAAAACACAAAGACCACTTTTATGTGGTTGAAGTTCAGAATTTTTTTGTTGTTGGTCGATTCCTTTATAAAGTGTGACACATGTTTGTACTTTTACCCTGCAACAATATGCACCTACAAATTCTTCTCTCTTAAAATAATTGAATATGAGGGTTGATTTAGATTTATGATTTTTTATTTATTTGATGTGGATGGTCTAGACTTAAAGATTTAGTACAAAAATAGATGGTTAAGATGCATAAGATTTTACAAATTAACTTATAGGGTAAACTAATAGATGAATGATTAAGATTGAATGAGATGACTTTATTAAATGTTGGTTGTTAGGGTTCTTTTTAAATATATCTCTATGGATAGGGTTGAGATTTAATGATGTAGTATGAAAATGAATGCTAGAGATGTAAGATTAGTCTATTTTTTATTAATTAGTTAGTCATGTGACTAGTTGACTTATTTATTTTATTAATTATGAAAATGAAAAAATAATATTATATTTATTTTGAAATAAATGTATTAAATAGAATTATTTACTAAATAATAAAATTTATTTAGTTAAAATAAAAATAAATAAATTTATTCCTCAAATAAGAAAAAAATAATCTAATTAATTAAATTATATATAATTGTTTATTGATGTGTTGAAAATTTAAGTGTCTAACAAGTACCTTATTTAATTACTATTAAATTTTTATTATGACGTGTTGAATGATTTATATTGATTAATTATAATTTAGAATTACATTCAATTAAGTGGTGTATTTAATTTAATTGATCACCTTGGGTATTGTGTAATCCTTATTAATTAATTATAAATTTTAAAATTAATTATGGTATAGATGTAATACCCCTCATGTTGCTGATACTCTTTGATACTCTTATGTGTTGGTTTGATACTTGGGTTGTGATGGTGATTAGTTCACCGATTTGGTTGTGTGTGGATTCATTGTTTGGTTGGTTTGCTTCACTTGACATTACTTATGATGTTTGATGATACATTATGTGGTGGTTATATTATTTGGTTATGCTATGGTTTTCTTTAATATTATATGTGACGATCTTGTAATTCTATGTTGCTATGTTTTTTTGATGTGTTTTCAGTTTTGAGATTCAGTGCTTTGCAAGTATTGATACAACCCCTTGTATTTTGGTTTATGGTTTGGGTCTCTAGGGAGAGTGGCTCTACATGGGTGTCGGCGCACAAAGAGGCTGTCAGGATAATGAATTTCAAAAGATCTGAACGAGAATGCCTTCCTCCCTCTGCACATGTACGTGATCAGGGGAATGAATTTCCAAAGATCTGAACAAGAATGCTTTCCCACCTCTGTACATGTACGTGATCATATTATACGAACAAATTTATAGTTTTTTCTTTGGCAGCAAGGAAAGTTTGGTTTAATGGGTGAACATGCTTGCAGTTAGGACAGGATGGAGAACTCTTGGATAACATCACAAACATATGACATTGTGTGCATGATGCTGCAAACATCTCATTGTTCAAAGATTTTCTCAATCCTTCCTGTTGGTGCTGCTGTTTTCCATGAAAATGATCAAATGTTGTCTCAGAAGAAATTTTAAGCTCGAAGTCTAGCTTAAACACTTAATATAAGATGTAATTTGAATTCACAAGGCAAAAATTTGTCATACATTGAGATCTAGATATTGTTCCTAGTCCAAGGGAAGTGGTGATTCCATCTGGAGGTCCACACCCCTGCTTGAGTTACTTCATCTAAATTTCCCTGGAGTGATAAGATACTGATGCTCCTTAGGCTTGCATTATTCCCATTTTCTTTTCTTCAATATTTTTTCTTCTGCCTTTGGTTGAGATAACACAAGGTGTCTCCCAAGTGATGAAGGTGACAAATTAAGCTCAACCTTCATATCAAGCCTTTCTTTCCTCCCAAGGCTATCTATAGCCATATTGATATTGGCCTGAGCCAAATGCATCAATCTTTTTCAGACCTGAGTAAGAAGAGAATTGAATATTCATTAATGTCTTCTAATTAAAATATAAAGATTTCAAAAGAAATACTAGTGAGTAGGTTTCACTTATCGAAATATGTGTGTGGTACTTTGACACCTACCTAAACTTACCTTGCTTGATGTCCCACTTCTGAACCTACAAACATGAGAAAAGATCATGTGTAGTATAAGCCATATAAAAATGAAATTCACAAAAATATAGATGATATTACTTAGCATTTATGTGACATTTGAGAAATACTACCTCACCCATGTGCTCATGTTACCCATTTGAGACCTAATTTTCTTTTGATTCAAGTGCATTTTTAATAGGAAATCAACTCAACTTTTTTGAAAAACATAAACAAGAGAACATACCATATGGGCAAGGACATGAAGTATACTTGTTCTTGTGGAATTCATCTACCAAACAAACTATGTAATACAAAAAATTAAACCTAGAGTATAAGTTAGAAATCAAGGACGTTAGAGTCACTAGAGTGTTGGGATTAGGGCGTCTCAACTTTAGAATCCTAGCATTTAATTATTATTGTGATGTATTTATTTATTTTATAATATGGATTTTCCTATCAAAATTGTTGTCACTTTGTGGGATCTGTCAGTGATGTGGCATCCTGCATGGCAAGTGACATGTGAAATTTTTAAGCTAAATTAGTGGAGGTAGGTGTCCACTTTGGAAGACCTACATTTGTGCCTAAATTGGTGGTATTTGTCATAAGTTACTATGTAACAGTCTATGACAACTTGCTATGTTAGGTTATGACTGATTATGATAGTGGAAGAGTCAAGAATCACATATTTCCAGTTAACTATGATAGGTGGGACCCATGTGATGAGGGAGCCTACACATGTAATGTATTTTCATGCATGCAGACTCATTGCATGTGCAACAGTGGCTAACTATATGGGACAAGGTATGATTTATGGAAGATTATCATACGTATGAATTTTGATTATGACATGTCATAATGAACTCATGTTCACACCTTGGGCATTTATTTTGGTTACGACAAGTTTTTCACACCTTGTTTCATGTTGAGAGGTTATAAACACTTGTAGACTTAGAGCATTTTTATGGTGAAAAGTTTTTAAGAAGCTTACACATCGTTATGCTACCGAAATTACTCCAAATTCTTGTCATGGTGTGGAGACTCCTGAGCATTACTCTTGAGATTGTATTGTAACTATTACTATTGTTGATAATACAAGTTAAGCCATGTGATTTGGAGTGTGGGTTTTTCTCAAAAGGGTTTTCCCATGTAAACACCATGTTATGGTTTGCATTGTTATTTATGTTGTTTAAGTTTTGAATGTGCATCTTCTAATTCTGTAACTGTTAAAGGTGGTAAAAGGAAAATTGTGTAAAAGGAAAATGAGAATTTACAAATAGACAACTTGAGCTCATCCTCCAAACCACAAGACCACAACATCAACTACGAAGAAATGCAGAGCATTTCTCTAAACCTTCCTGACTGCAATAGTACAATCTTCACTTTGTTAGCTCTAGAAAATTTTGCAGTAACTTCTATGTTTTGAAAACAAGAATATACAGGCTTCACACTTATCACTATCTAACTTACAAACCACAAGGCCACATCTTCAAATGCAGATGAATGCATAACATTCTCTTGAGCTTCTTCAGTACAACTTCTTGAGCAATTGGTTGCATGAAAAAATTTCATACTTTCTTTCATATCTTATGCAATGCTTTACATCAAGAGACAGTGAATACAACATTCACAACACCATATCAATATGAACAAAATTCTTCATAAAAAAATTCAATCTTTCCATTGAATTCAAGATCTCTCTATTTGGAGACTTGTGAAATGCATGTTCTTTTGCAATAAATGCATTCCTTCTTTTATTGATGGAGATGTATTTTTGAGTAAATTTGATATAGTTATTGATAGATTCAATTAAGATTCCAAGGTAAAAGCACAAAGTTGTGTCACTCTTTTGGCAACCTAAATAGTTTCAAGTGAAACTGTTTTGACCTAAACAGTTTCATTCGTAGCAGTTTTGCTTGAAACCATGTGGCCTATATGTAGCACATAGAGTTTCGAGCGAAACCCTTTCGACCAAAATCATAAAATTTGATTTTTTTCCTCTTTTGTATCAAAATGTGGCTTATTTTATGTGAGAGGTTTCAGTAGAAATGGTTTTGGTCGAAACCCTTTCTACCGATACTATTTATGTGGCATCCTAGTTGGTAGCCAACTCAACTTTTTTCAAAATTTTCTAAAACTTTCAACTTCAACTAAGTATTTTTTCAGTTAGAATAATTTTTTTAAAAAAACACCCTTTTGTAGATCTTGGAGTGGTGAATTCAAATATGTAATATATATATATATATATATATATATTTATGGGTAAGAGCTACCAGTGTGGTGGTAGCGCCCTCTATTAAAACTGAGGAAAAAGGGTACATCAGAGATTTCATTAGAGAATCGAGGGGCAAGGCACATAGGTAAAGATACTCATCACCCATGACCACATCCATGAGCCTTATTACAACGTCTTGCACAATTGGTCTAGGAATTGCTTCCAGAAAAAATTGATGTTGAAAGGCCACTAAAGCCCCCCAAACATCCAAAACAAATAAGGAGAGTAAACTCTGATAAGCCCGAAGAAAAAATAGATGCACAATCCACCATGGCCAGGAGGCTGGATGAGAAATCAAACCCTTAGATTACTTCAGAAGAGATCCTACAATCATTATCAATTATTTCCTTTAACTCCTTGGGAAGAGAGGACCCATCGTAAGTAACTTCCTCTGTCAAGGCAGACCAGGCAGCACCCTTGTTGGCAAGAAAATTAGTTGCCGAATTTTCTACATGGTACACATGACTTATAGAATAGGAATTCAAGAGCTTCAAGTAGGATTGAATTTTATGCAACCATCTTTCAAGCTTCCAATTTTGCACTATGTTTTTTATCACCGCGTTTATGCAAAGTTGAGAATCTCCTTCGACTTCAATGTCCTTCAAGCCTTTTTCCAGGCATAATGCAAGACCATAGGCTAGGGCCTCCATCTTAGCCTCCTTATTTGTCATAATCCCGATACCCTTTGCCATGGCCCACAGACATTCTCCACTATTGTTCCTAATGATGCATCTGATTCATGAAAAACCAAGATTTCCTTTCAATGATCCATCAAAGTTCACTTTACATTTCCCATCGCCAGGAGGAACCCACCTTGCGTTTGCTGGAGACCTATCAGGCACATGAGGATCCAGATGAGGGGGGACTAGTGCTCCCCACCTCCTTTGGAGGGAGTTGTCCCAGTTTGAGAAGCAATAACTTTTTGTCACCCACCTCCTATCATTCAAAAGTTCACACATGCCACACTCGATCTTCCTTATTACCTCTTTAATTGGCAAGTGTTTCTCGCTGAAGATTCTCTGGTTTCTCTCCTTCCACACCTACCAAGTCACCATCGACAGAGCCGAGACCCAAGCATCACCCCAAACCAACCTCTTGCCAAATGTAGGCTAGCTCAACAAGAAGCATTTTAGTTCATTTTGTCGAGGAGAAGACCAACCGAAAGAGTAAAGAAGCCAAACCCAACATTGAGAAGCATAGTCACAGTTCAAGAGAAAATGATCTGCAGTTTCCTCAACCTTGAGATATAGTGGGAAAACAATCGGGCCTTGAGAGATGACTACTTGTTAGAATTATTTTGTGCAATTTCATCCACATAAATGCCCTAGCCTTCGGGAGGATGCAATGTCCCTAGCACAGTCTAGACGACCATTCCCCTGAGGGGCCCTGTATTGTTTGAATCTTATATCCAAGTTTAACTAAGTATTCCTCTGAGCTGGATCCAGTCCAAATAATTTCATCTTCTAATTCACTTATTTGAATTTTCCTACTTTCAAATATTGTTGCCAAAGCTTTCTTGTCATCATCTGATATAGCAAGGGACTCCCATTTTATCCATTCTGCCACTTTTCCAAAACCATCTTCCCGAACAATCGTATAGTCCGCCACCAACCTGTCATGGGAGAGGATGACTTCATCTAGCCAAGGATGATCCCCAAATATATATGAGGGCAAGATGTCTGTCCCACAAGTCCCACCATAAATTAGCCCGTCTACCATTCCCAATTTTCCAAGTTAAGTGGTTAGTAATTAAATCTCTACAATTCCATATAAACCTCCATACTGTCAATCCTCCCTACGAATTGGCGATCGTTAGAATTTGGAAAGGATCCTCGCAGTCTAGATATTTTTTCCTAATTATTTTGCACCATTGTCTCTCAAGGTGTTTGTATATCTTCCAATAGAGCTTAGCCCCAAGCGCCCTATTATGTGACTCCATTCTTCTAAGCCTTGTGCCACCATCGATCTTTGAGTTGCAAGTCGTGTTCCAATTAATAAGAAGAATTGTTTTCTACTCCTTCTCCCTCTCCCACAAGAACTTCTTCAAAATGCTTTCAATTGCTTGGATTGCTTTGCTAGTCATTCTGAAGTGGGACATTGTGTAAATAGGGACAACCAAAAGGACCAACTTTATCATGAGGATCCTGCTAGCCAATGATAACCACTTTGTTTTCCAGGCATCAAATTTCTTCTTGCATTTTGAAATTGTATCTAACCAGTGATCAGTTCTTCACGCACGCTAGAATAAGGGGGGGCCCAGATGCTTGGACGACAAATACAAGATAGTGAAACCAAGAGTGCTCACAATCTTTCTCCTCATAACATTCTTTGTGTTGAAAAAATACACCTCAAAATTTTCTTTGTTGAGGTACTTCCCAGAAACTGCAATGTAGAGGTCCAACACACCTTTAATTGTTTCAGCCTCCTTGATAGTTGCTTCCCCGAACAACATTGTATCGTCGGCGAATTGTGAATGAATAATTGGTTCCATACCCTCAACAACCGTGATACCTTTCCATTTATCATTAGATCATAGGATTTTTATGAATCTTCCTAATGCTTCAGACATGATAATGAACAAGAAGGGGGACAAGGGGTCTCCTTGGCACAACCCATTCCTTACATTAAAGAAACTTCACATAGAACCATTCACCAAGATTGAGTACCTTGGAGTAGAAATGTAGTGACGAACCATTGAAGGCATTTTTTTTTTAACTAAAAAATGAAATTTAAATTCCATTCACAAGCTGCAGACTATGAGCTCAAACTGGCGCTATCTATTGTTTCCTTCCATTATAGATTTTGTCTAACTCTTATGCATATGTAGGTAGGCATTGATCAACAAGTATTCTAAAATCTCAATTTCAAAACCCCTTTAAACATGTTAAGTAATGCAAGAAAATTCATCAAGCCCATTCAAAGAATAGTAATAGATTATGTAAAATATAAATTATATGATGAATTATAGAATGTAACCATATTCCTCTAATTTTTTTTTTATCATTGATTTGCTATGTTTTACTTTTAGATTTGAAATCTCACCCTAATTATTTCTTTGTTGAATGTACAGGTTTGGCTGAGTTTATCTTTTCCACAGGCAAGCATAACCGTTTTTCTAGTGCAAACTAAATTCCAACATAATATTCAAAAAAATTATCCTTAAGATTCAAATCAAAAAGAAAAGAAGGGAACCTGGATTATATTCTCGAATTTGACATAGATTGAAGCAATAACCAGAAATTATGAAAACTCTTTATTTTCCCAAAAGCACAAATCCTTTGAATTCACTTTCTCCAAAACTTTTAACCAAAACACAGAGAAGAAGCTTTTTTCCCAAAAATTGTCGTGATTTTTTTTTTTCCAAAAAAAAAAATTGTCGTGTACAAATTTTGCATAACCAAAGCTTTTAATCCATTTCAATTAACTCATAATCATAGGTTTTAACTAACTATCAGCATGCAAACAAGATTGATCAGGCAGTTCTAATTAAACAATTATCCAAAATAACACTTTCTAACTCTAAGTCAAGATTTCAGATATTTATTCATAGTTTGTTGAAAACAAACCCTTCAATAATATATACTTTTCACATAATTAAGTTTGCACATTAAAATTAATAATCACATTTAATTAAATATCCTATTTAATTAATTTAATAAATGAAACCTTCTAAAACCACAATCAAATTTTAATTTATCATTTCAACAAAATTACACTAAATCAAATAACTTATTGATAAACCATTTAACTAATTAATGAATTTTCAATCAAGACGCAAATATGAATGACACAACAAACCCGAACAACAATACAATGATGGGTGACAACACAGATAATCGTCCTATAAGGGAACAATGGCCAAAGAAGGACCTAACATTATCTCTGAAACATCATGTTTCCATTGGGCCATGGCATGGTCAAACCTGACAAAGCAGGTGGAGTCGATGCCCAGTACCTCCAAATTGCATCAAACAACACTATCAAACATATTTGCATAAACCGACAATCACACCGTGAAAGAGAGTCATAGCGTAGTAGGGTACTCTCGAGTGGGTTATGCTACACTGTCTCCTTCACCAAGACTTACATACAATACTACATCATAAACAACATCAAATACATCGTCATAAACACACTAATGCTCTGAAACAACATAAAACTATAACACACATAATGTTCATCATAAGATTGCAACACAAACATAATCAAATCATCAACAATGTCTCAATGTCATAACTGAAGTAAAGTAGCATAGTATCAAAAACAACTAAAACTACTATCAATTGAACAAAACAAACTGAATCAAAGTGCAAGAACTGGAGGGACAAGGTGCTACATCCTCCCCCCTAGGATAAGGCTCACTCTTGGAAGCCTACAAACAGATATGGATAAAACTCTCATGTGTGTCGCATCCTCCCAAGTAGCTGATGCCTCATCACTAGGATCCCATTGGACCTTCACCTGATCAATATATCAACCCCTGAGGGCGAGTCTCTTGTGCTAAAGAATGCCCACAAGTTCCAAAGCTAGCTGCTCATCCTCTACCTATAATGCATTCCAATTGAGCACATGTGAAATATCAGGATGATAAGGCGTAAGAATAGATACATGGAATACATCATGAATGTGCGACAAACTAGGTGGTAAAGCAAAACAATACGCTACATGACCAATCCTCTCCAGAATCTCAAACAACCCAACAAAACGAGACATGATCTTAGAGCCTTTTCCATAACGGATCAGACTCTTCCATGGATGCATCCGAAGAAATACCCTATCACCAACTAAAAACTGACGATCTACTCTATGTGCATCGACATACTTCTACCTATCTTGCACCGCCACCAAGTGTTCTTTGATGCGATCAACCTGTTGCTCCATATCTTGAAGCATCTCAGGTCCAAGTAGAACTCTATCCTCAAGTTGATCCCAACTCAATGGAGTGCGACAAGGACATCCATACAATGCTTGAAAAGGATGCATACATATGGAAATATGATACCCATTATTATAGGCGAACTCCATTAAGTAAAGATAATCTTCCCAATGCGACTGCTGATCCATAACATACATCTTGAGCATATCCTCAAGAATTTGATTGACCCTCTCAAACTGACCATCAGTCTCAGGGTGATAAGTTGAATTGAAGTTCAACTAAGTACCTAAAGCATGCTGCAAGGATGTCCATAATGTTGATGTAAACACATGATCTCTATCTGAAATGATTCTGCGAGGAATTCCATGCAACTGAACAATATTCTCCATGAATATCTTGGCCACAAAAGAGGCATTATAGGAAGAACGAACCTGAGAAAAATGTGCTACCTTAGTCAACCTGTCAACAGTAACCATAATAGCATTATGTCGATGAGATGCATAGGTAACCCAACAATGAAGTCCACTGATATGATATCCCAGTTCCATTCAGGAACTAAATGTGGCTGCAACAGTTTTGCGGGATGTTGGTGCTCGACCTTAACTCTCTAGCACTCAATACATCTTGAAACAAAATCAGTGATATCAAGCTTCATTCTTGGCCAAAAGTACAATTGTCGAAGGTTGGCATGCATCTTCTTAACACCAGGATGAGCCAAATAAGGTGCCCGATGTGCCTCTGACAAAATCAGAGTGTGAAGACCTTTTGTATGTAGTACATAGATACAACCCAAATTTCACAACAAGCCATTTGACTCAAGAGTATATCTTGTGAATCTACCCTCCAAGGGTTTACCTAATCCTAACTCCGTCTTCACCTCCTGATACAATCTCTTTGTAGGAAGTGCTGCTAAAATCTAGCTCCTCAAATCAATATCAAGAATCATAGTAGAAATATCATTCCTTCGCTGACTAAGAGTGTCAGAAACTACGTTCTCCTTCCCCTGGACAAATTTCACCTCGAAGTCATACTTGCATAAGAACTCCATCCACCGTCTCTACCTAGCATTGAAATTAGGCTACGTGAAAATATACTGCAGACTATAGTGATCACTATGAAGTTCAAAATGGTGCCCTAACAAGAAATGACTCCACCGGACTAGAGCATGAACAAATAAAGCTAGCTCCAAATCATGAGTAGGATAGTTCAGTTCGTGATCCTTGAGTTTGAGAGACTCATAAGCGATCACACGACCATCCTACTATAGCATCACTCCTAATCCCTCCAAAGACGCATCAGTGCAAACAAAAAATTCCTTAGTAGGATCAAGAACGACTAAGATAGGCACACTAGTCAACTTTTCCTTGAGTGTCTGAAAAGCCGACTGACACTGATTTGACCAAATAAATTTCTTCCCTTTCCTTTGAAGAGAAGTGATGGGATGAGAAATCCTTGAAAACCCCTTAGCAAACCATCTGTAATACCCGACAAAACCCATAAAAATATAAACCTCAGGTACATTGGTAGGCATGGGCCAATCAATAATGGCTTGGATCTTTGAGGGATCCACAACAATACCATCTCCATAGATAACATGACCAAGGTATTTCACCTTAGTCTGGAAGAACTCGCACTTTGCCAAATTTGCGTACAATTGATTCTCTCTCAAGCACTACAATACCTATCTCATATGTTCTGCATGATCCTTCATATTTCTCGAATAGATCAGAATAGCATCAAGAAACAAGAGAACAAAATGATCAAGGTATGTGCGAAAAACACCATTCATCAAATTCATGAAAACTGATGATGCATTTGTTAACCCGAATGGTACCACTGTGAATTCATAGTTCCCGTAACGAGTTCGAAATGTCATTTTATGAATGTCCGCTTCTGAAATGTGCAACTGATGGTAACCCAATTTTAGATCAATTTTAGAAAACATGTTAGCTCCCTTGATCTGATCGAAAAGATCATCGATTCTAGGTAAGGGATATCCATTCTTTATCGTCACTTTGTTCAATTGACAATAATCGATACACAATCTGAGAGATCCGTCATTCTTCTTCATGAAGATGACAGGTGCTCCCAAAGGAGAAACAATTGTACGTATAAAACCCTTAGCAAAAATTTCCTCCAACTGTAGATGAAGCTCTTCCAGTTCCTGTGTGGTCATCCTATATGGAGCTTGAGATATAGGCTCTGCTCCAGGAACCAAGTCGATTCTGAAAGCTATGTCACGTTTCAGTGGAATACCAAGAATATCATTGGGAAAAACATTTGTGAATTCCCCAAGAATAGGGTAATCATCAAGAGATACCTCTCGACTCTCCCCTACCTCCAAGTCATTAAATGTTGCTACAAACAACTAACAACCTTGAAAAAGGCATCTCCTCAACTACATAGTAGATATTATCCACAAGGAGATGGGTCTTTGTACGCCAATTATTTCAACTTCTGCACCAAAATCATCTAAGCAATGTACTATCTTTTGTCGACAATAAATCACTTCACGATGGGGTTCGAACCAGTCCATACCCAAAACAATATCATAAGAACCAAGAGGTGTAACATGAAGATCCACTGAGGTAGATAGAGATCAAATCCTTAGTCCACAATTGTGAATAAGGGATTCTACTGCTACCTTCACCCCAAAGGCCAATTCTACCTGCCACCTATTACCTTTCTTTACTGTCACGAGTCTACATCGCTCAACAACCGAGGGTGAAATAAATGAATCAAAAGCTTCAAAATAAAAAAAAGGATAGAAAAATTAGTACCCTGTAACTGACCTGAAGTCTCAACCATAGTATTCTAATAATCTGCCTGACAGTTATCTACCACAACAAAGACTTTGTGTGAATGGTCTGCATCCCCAACTGTCAGCTCTGAAGCTACTGTTCGTTGATCAAATCCTGATGTATCTCTCATAAGGAACTACCTAGCAATGTGAACTTACTGACCACTTGAAAAACATCCAATACCTCTGCCACCCGAAGGTGCATTAGACTGTTGAAAACTGCCTCTGCTAATCATAGACTACACACTCTATGCTAGTTGATCCTAAAAGTTACGCTTATTATGCCACCAGTTATAGTTCTTCCCAGACTGTGAACTGTTACCCTATTGAGCTTGAGAATTCTTATTATTTAGTGGGTAACATTGTCGTTGTTGTTTTCCACCCTTAGTAGGTGCCTGTTGGTTCCGAGAGGAACACCCTATCTAAGTCTGACTGCCTCGTGGACCAAAGCCCGTCGAAGGTGCACTACCTATCAGGACACTTGTATGTCCACCCAAAGCCAGAGTCAAATTATCCTCCACAAGATGTGCCTTCTCCATGGCTACCTCCATAGTCTTCATCTCGAAGACTCAAACTCCTTCGCTGATACGGGAATTTAAGCCCTTGATAAAGTGTTGTACCAACATAGCCTCATCGTCCACAATTCTGACATACTGTTTGAGCTCGTAGAATCTATGCTCAAACTGCTCAACTAACATGGCCATCTAAGACAAATCATGGAACTCATCTGCACGACATTGTCTCCAATGCTTTGATAGGAAATGCTCTTTGAATCTCTCCAAAAACATGTCCCATGAAACTGAACCAATCTCCAGATGGAGCTTCTGCTCCTCCAATCGCCACCATGTAGAGGTAAAGACTCTAAGATGCATAATGGCACATCTAGTTCTAGTGTTGCTACCATATGGATGCATAGAAAAACACCATCCCAAGTATATTAGCCAAGTTTCTACCTCCAGACCACCACCAGTACCATCGAATGTGGGAGGGCATTCCCTCAATAAATCTCTCATATGCCCTGCAACAACAACATCCTAATTCATAGTCTCAACAACTCTCCTAGGTGATTCGTCTCATTCTCTAGTGACTTCTTGTATAGCCTCTTGTCTAGGACCAAGTTGAGCAAGAACCTCCTCCAGTAAGGGATGCAACTGTGCTCCCTCTAACTTTGGTTGTACAAGATTCAAATCCCCGCTCACCTGATCCAATTGAGGACCCTACTGTTCTACATGCTCACTCTCATGAGAACTCTAAGAAGGAGTATCCTGGAAATTAGCCATATGGCCACCACCTCATCCATGACCACAACCCCTACCTTGTCATCTAGGCATGATCCTACATAAAAACCAAAGACAAGTCTTAGTTACAAGATGCAAAAGACAACTAGAAAACAAAAATTACAGATTCTAACATCTAGGACAACCTAATGGGCTCACAAATATCTAGAGTACCCAGTGTTAGAACCTTGTGCTCTGATACAAAGCTGTAACGCCTTGCCAAGGGACCTAGAGAACAACACATAAAGTAAGAAAATAACTAAACAATTTTTTTTAAAAGACATTCGATTACAACAAGAGTACAAAGAAACATATACAAATACGTTCTCAGGGTTCTATGACAACGCTACTTAAACATTCACAAGTAAGAACATCACATCATTAAACCAAAGACATTAAACATAAGGATAAATCATACCAACAATGAATGATCCAATTACATAATCAAAATGTAGTCGAGTTACATATTCAAGTTACATCAAGTGAGATTATGAAAAATATCATAACAACATAATAACATTACAATAAATTCACACATACATATCAAGAGTGTATACAATATAGATGAAGATCATAACACATATGTCAACCTTGTTCATGAGAACACTCAACGTAAAACTTCACGAACTGTGTAGAATTATGAGCCTGTCACAAGTAAAATATTATCCAAGCACAACAACACCTGCAAGGGAACCCAATGGCGGAAAAAACATATTCCTCCCAACCACATGGTACCCTAAGGTCCACCTCCCGTGCTAGGAGATAATACTAGGTCCACAAAGATAAAAAAAAACATGAATAAAAAACATTACAACACATGGCTTGATGTACACATTACAACATAATAATATCTAAACCACATAATAACAAACAAAGCTCCTAGAGGCAACAACATACTGAAGAGGTAAATCTATACAAGAGACCACATAACATGTATTATGAAAAGAACTTGTCATCGCATAGTTTATTATAGGTTACCCAGGTGAATCTTCTTAGACTACCGAACCTCATACTGAGTTACCCTGGCAATCTCTACCAATTCCTGGCCCCTAAACAAACTAGTCATGTGGAATTGAACTACCTTTAGAGAAGACAAAGTAGACGATCATGCCATTCCAGGCCATCTCAACCTACCCTTAATATTTACAAGCACTAAGGTATAAGGCGAGGGATTCAAATTATCTAAATTATTTAGTGAACACTACCCAACCCCTAGTACATTTAATTAGGTTTTCACTGAATTATAAACTTCTGATAGGTTACCCTAGTTACCTCTTAGGGTTTCGACCCCTATCAAAAGCCACTCTCCCCAATAACATAACTCATTATCAATTACAAAGGATAACCATCATGCACATTAACCAAATCCATGAATGAGCACGTCACTAACATGATGTAGACCATTTAACTTTTAAAATACCTCCAATGTAATAACAAATCATGCATGGATAAGTCCCAAATTAGATCATTGCAATTGAACATCAAAGTACAGAAACAATAAGCTTTACATAACAAGTTTCCTTTCCTAGCCTCTGGAAGATCTAAAAACTCAATAACTCAAAATCAACTCTTAAATTTTAACCAATACATCATTACCCATCATATACAACCATAAAGTCTTCATGAACTAAAAGTTCATAAAAGATAATTCATTGATATAATTAAATGTCTTATATTTTTTTAAAACAAAATAAAACTATGATCATTCTTCATTAAGAATAATATAAGTTCTTTTGATTTACTAACCCACCATATAAGAGCCAATCAATTCTAATACATATTACATGTTAATATTTATGTTCAATAAAGCATTGCACTCCTAAATTTGTTATTCATGTTATCTAAATTCTAAATCTAGGAGAAATAAAATATCATTTTACCTTTTTTAAATATATACATATTCTTTTTGTCATAAACTTATCTTTACGATTAATCCCCATAATTTATCAACAAAGAAATTCACAACTATAATATTAAATTATAAAATCAAAGCTTAATTTATTCATACTACAATAAAATATTTTAAACTATCTGTTTGATGTTGCACATGCACAACGGAGAATACAGGTTTAAGACTAATGTTAACAGATGCATGCACCCTGAGAGAGATAGACATAAAATGATAAATAACTCTAGGTAAGTGCGGCTCAGACAATTATCATATTTGCATGGCACCAAACTAAGAAGAAGAAACTAAAGTTTTCAATAAAATAATGCTATAGACCTTCAATATCGCCAATGCATAAAAAAAAACTACAGGAGAATAAATAAATCCAAGGCAATGGTAAATGAAGGAGAATCAGGCATCCAAGGAAAATTTATGACTTGATAATCAGAGGTCGACTAAAGAGATCAGCGTCAGCTTCACCAAGAAGAATTTGCAAGGCAAAGAATGAGGAAACTGCAAGTATATTGGTTGAGCGTAGGACTTGCATGGAAAAATAATTACTCATAATAAATAGAAACTTAAATTTTCAATGAGTGCATACAGGAAAATAATAAAAATGATGTATGAGGTGGAATAGCTACAAAGGAGTCAAAATTCACACAAACTGGATAAACCATTGATGGCACTATTTTTTTTTTAAACTGAAAAATGAAATTTAAACGCCATTCACAAGTTGCAGACAATGAGGTCAAACTGGCGCTATCTATCCTTTCGTTCCTTTATAGATTTTGTCTAACTCTTATGCATATGTAAGTAGGCATTGATCAACAAGTAGTCTAAAATCTCAATTTCAAAACCCCTTTAAACATGATAAGTAATGCAATAAAATTCATCTCCCATTCGAAGAATACTAATAGATTATGTAAAATATAAATTATATGATGAGTTGCAGAATGTAAGCATATTCCTCTGATTTTTTTTATTATCATTGATTTGCTATGTTTTACTTTTAATTTTGAAAGCTCACCCTAATTGTTTCTTTGTTGAATGTGTAGGTTTGGCTGAGTTTGTCTTTTCCACAGGCAAGCATAACCATTTTTCTAGTGCAAACTAAATTCCAACATAATATTCAAAAAAATTATCCTTAAGATTCAAATCAAATAGAAAAGAAGGGAACCTGGATTATATTCTTGAATCCAACGTAGATTGAAGCAATAACCAGAAATTTTGAAAACTCTTTATTTTCTCAAAAGCACAAATCCTTCGAATTCACTATCTCCAAAACTTTTAACCAAAACACAGAGAAGAAGCTTTTTTTCCAAAAACTGTCATGAAAATTTTCTTTCCAAAAGCCAAAATTGTCATGTACAACTTTTGCATAACCAAAGATTTTAATTCATTTCAATTAACTCATAATCACAGGACTTAACTAACTATCAACATGCAAACAAGATTGATCAGATAGTTCTAATTAAACAATTACCTATAATAACACTTTTTGACTCCAAGTCAAGATTTCATATATTTATTCATAATCTGTTGAAAACAAACCCTTCAATAATATCTACTTTTCACATAATTAAGTTTTCACATTAAAATTAACAAATATCTATTACTCAAAATTAATAATCATATTTAATTAAATATCCTTTTTAATTAATTTAATAAATCAAACCTTCTAAAACCACAATCAAATTTTAATTTATCATTTCAAAAAAAATACACTAAATCAAATAACTTATTAATAAACCATTTAACTAATTAATGAATTTTCAATCAAGACATAAATATGAATAGCACAACGGACCTGAACGAAAATGCAATGACGGGTGACAACACAGATAATCGTCCTATCAGGGAACGATGGACAAAGAAGGACCTGGCATTATCTCTGAAACATCATGTTTCCATTGGGTCATGACACGCTCAATCCCGAAAAAGCAGATGGAGTCGATGCCTAGTACCTACAAATTGCATCAAACAACACTATCAAACATATCATCATAAACCGATAATTACACCATGAAAAGAGAGTCACAACATAGCAAAGTATTGATGAGTGAGTTATGCTACACTGTCTCCTTCACCAAGACTTACAGATAGTACTACATAAACAACATCAGATACAGCATCATAAACACACTAATGCTCTGAAACAACATAAAACCATAACACACATAATGTTCATTAAAAGATCACCACACAAATGTAATTAGATGATCAACAATGTCTCTAATGTATCATCAACAAAGTATAAAAACCATCATAGTATCAGTGTAATAACTAAAGTAAAGTACCATAGTATCAAAAATAGCTAAAACTACTATCAATTGAACAAAAAAAAATTGAATCATAGTGCAGCAACTAGAGGGACACTATAGGATCCATGAAATACCAATAGTGCTGATAAAATTTGGCTAGAAACCCGTTTGGACCTAGAGCCTTGTCGAGATGCAAGCCAAATGTTGCCTGCTTCACCTCCTCCAAAGAGAAGGGAGAATAGAGAATCTTGTTTCTAACTCGGCCAAACATTGAGGAATTAAGGAGAGAAATTGGTCCTTGTCTGGGTGCACTTGCCCCCCATCACTCACAAGCAAAGACATGAGGTAATCAATCATTTCCTTCTCAATGCCTTCATTATCACTTATAACAAAACTATCTAGGCCAGCCAGCGCCTCAATGCGATTTCTGACCCATTGAGCCTTTGCAGAGTTGTGGAAAAACTTTGTGTTGGAGTCACCATCTTTGAGCCATGTTTCACGTGCTTTGTCTTTCCAGTAGAGTTCCTCCTTTGCAAGAAGTTCAACGTGCTTAGCTTTCAACTCTTTTTTGATCAGGAAGTCTCAAGCAAACATCCCATATTTAATCACCTTTTCATTCAAGGCTTCAAGTTCACTCTCGAACCGTTCTTTCTCTACAAAGACATTTCCAAATACTTCTTTATTCCAAAATTTTAGTTTGCTTTTGATGGCAGACAAATGCCTCTAGAAGCGAAAGCTAGCCATACCCTTCACCTGATTGCTTTTTTCCCACCAACCTTCTATTTGTTTGATTAAGTACTTGTCCCTCCACCACATCAATTAGAATTTAAAATAACTCTTCAAAGGCTTCTCACCCAGAGTAAGCTCAAGCCTAAGTGGAAAATGGTCGAAAACAGATAGGGGAGAATATTTGTTTCCCAATAGTAATCTAAAATAAGCCACCCATCACCGATGAAGAATCTGTCAAGCTGTTCAGCTATGTTGGTAAATCCCTTTCTATGACTGGTCTAGGTATAAGATCCCTGCTTGGGAATGCAATCTTGCACCGCAATAGCTACAATGAAATCTCTGAAGTCATAGATTGCCTTGTTTTCTTTGAGGAGCCCACCGCTTTTTTCCTTTAAGTATAGAATGGCGTTAAAGTCACCTCCTAAAATTACCTTTTTGTCTCCTTGAGTCAAGGCACATTCCTTGATGTCATTCCAAACCGCCCACTTCTTTACGGTTTTGATGGGCCCATACACATTAAATAGAGAAAATAAAATAATCGACAGTCTACTTCTCACAAAGCAAAGGAGCCAATTATTTTTTATTAGATAAGAAGGGAAGGGCCCTAATCCCATAGTTACAGTAACAGACCAAAAAGAAACAAAGAGAGGTGGGAAACGACACTACCAACCAACCAAAAAACATCAGTTTTAGCACGCAGGCCAATACTTAAAATAACCATTGTCCAACCATTATCAATCAAAAAAATTAAGTTTTACCAGCATACTTCGATCTATGAAGACCATTAATTAAATCAGTAATATCCTAGGTGGTATTCCACCATAACCTATAGAGATTAATAGAGTAGTCCCAGATATTATAAAAAGACACAAAAATCATCAAAAAACAATAGAGTAGCAACAACAAGCCATTAACTGGCTTTCTTTAATAGGTCCCCATACTCTCCCATGAGAGTAATGTATTCACACCAATCAGGGCATTCTGTTTCATCCAACATCTTTAGGGTATCAGGTTTCCCCTGTTTCTTTAATTTCCTAGCAATCTTCATTTCACCAGAAGCTGCTCCAAGCATTGCTCTTCTCATCAACCTGTTAGTTACTTTCATGAGAGTAACTAATGCCTTATCCATGTCTTCGAACTGTACCTGCAAAAAGGTTAGTGTAATTTTTAAAAACTCATTACTAAGATCCCCAGCTTTGTTCTCCATTCCCAAGAACCCAACATCTTGCACATTCCAGACCTCAATATTATCCTCAAAAGGCTCCACTTTCTCCTCCTCTAAAACATCCTCCCCCATCTCATAGGAAGTGTCCTCAAAATCTAGGTCTTTAGAGTCTTTTTCTTCCTGGGATTCAAAATCTTCATACCCCAGGTCCTCCTCCTCATTCACTAACATTTTCTATTTTCCTTTCACAAATTTTGATATATGCTAAATCATAGGACCACATGATCCCTAGCCCACCCACCTTACCATCCACATCATTGAAGAATCCTGACCACTTCTGATAGTATCCTAGGAATTTGACACCTTCATCCGAGCTTAGTTTCATTTCTTGCAGCAAAACAATGTTTGCAGCCAGAATATCAAGGTGACGCTTAATTAAGCATTGTTTGTCAAGCGTGTTTAAGCCCCTAACATTCCACGTTAGAATCCTCATTGGCCCCCAAGGGAGAAATTTTCTCCCTTGGTAATTAGAAAATCTTTTACACTCAAGAGGCCTTTCTCTACTGCCTCCTCTTCTTGCTTTTGTCTACAGGATTTTCAACCTTTTCCTTTTTTTAATTTGCTTCTAAATTGGGCAATTGTCTACTTTATATGTTGTGGATCAATGATACCAAGCTCTTCATCGTCTGAAGCATCCACATCCGAGTGAGACATCTCCAAGTCCTCCAAGACCCGATACTCCCCCAGGGAGTCAGGAGGAATGATCCCACCGATGTAGCTTCGCTCTAGGTTTCCAGATCCATGATTCACTAGTTGAGGAGAATGGTCCTTCTTCTCCTCAAGTGCCACCACATGGGGTTGAGTATAGGATCTTGATGAAATATTTTTCAAGTCTGAGGGGGAGCCATCGATTTGTTAACCCTCTCAGTCAAGTCGCATCCTTTGTTCGGAGGAGGGGGAACTTCGTCATCATGAATCTCCTTATGGGAAATAGGTCTCTAGATCCGCTTCACCTTTGGTTGTTTTTTGCACCTAGATTCCATATGCTTCCTACTACCACATCTCAAGTAGTAATACCTTCCCTCCTCAATATCAACCTTGATCACCCGATGATGCCCTTGCACACATAGTCAAATTTCACTTGGAATCTTGACTATAGTGGCGACCTGGAGTCTTGCATACAGGTAAGAATATCCATTGATAATTTCTTCATCGACATCCATGAGGGTTCCCAATGACCTACCAATCTTTGCGATGCAACTGTCAACCCAATATTCCAGAGGCATGTTAAACAGACCGATCCAAATCAGCTTTTCATAAGGTTTCGTTTTGAGCAGATAAAAATTGGGGCTCCATATTTGCATATAGATCGGACCATCTTTGATCTTCCATAAACCACTTGTCAATATCTTCTCTCGATTCTCTGATGAGGTGAAAATGGCCACAAAAAACCTTTAGGCAAGAATTTCACAATGACCATCTCCATCTAGTTTTCAGCTAACCAACTTTTGATCTTTTGCCGATCCATTTTCGGTCCAATGATTCTGCAGATAATTGCAAGATCCTCCAACATTATGACATCCTCCCTGGCCTCTTTGGAAAGATCAATGGTAACCATATCATCCTGCACAATGGCCAAGCAACCAACCTCTTCACTCAACTCGACTTCCAAACACTTTTCGCCATCTTTTGAATCTATGAATTTTCGCTCCATCTTAAACATGTAATTTTTATATTTTGATTAGTTTTAATATATTTTATTTTTGAAATAATGCAAGTAGGTTGTTAAAGTTAAAAAAAGAGGCTGATTATAAATTAAAAAAATAGTAAAGCATATTATTTTTTGTGAAAAATATATGCTGCACTAGAGGAGAGAATCCTCTTCAAAAGGGTATAATTTGTTTTTTGAAAATGATTAAAAAAATAGACAATAGTTGACGTCAAATAAAAATTGTCAAATTTTGACAAGTTGGAATTTAAAATGTTATTATGAGAAAAATATACATCAAAATTACATTTTTTTTCCCATGCGCTAGATATTGAAGTTACCTATTTGGAGAAAAAAATTTAGGGGAAATTGAAGTTTTTTTCTATTTTTTTCTTGACGTCAAGTGAATGTCACTTTTTCTTGAAATTTTCAGCATTCCAAAATCAACTCTTAAATTGATAAAAAAAAATCAAAACAATTTTAAAAAAATCTAAAAAAAAATACAGGAATAAATTGCTGGAGTATGGAAAGACACTGGGGGGGGGGTGGGGTTGAATCAGTTTTTGATAGACAGACCTAAAATTCAAACCTTTTAAAATTTTGACAAATATTTTCAATTCAAATATCCGTTCTATCGATAATAGAGCAAAGTAATCACTTTGAGAGCATTCATGAAATGAGGTAAACAAAGATATGACAATATTAACTCAATTCATTTAGACACCTTATGTCAATATAATTTGTGTGAGATATCTTGCACTTTGCAAAATATGTGACTAGTATTGTTTAATGATCAGAGCATGATGACAAGACAAATGCAACTCATAAACTGTGTACATGAAGACCAACATCATTGAATCACTTTTAAGACCACTTGATTTCAATGCAACTTTATGAGACACTGCAACAACTATGCAACTGAATGACACATG
This sequence comes from Sequoia sempervirens, assembly GCA_007258455.2. NCBI lineage: Eukaryota > Viridiplantae > Streptophyta > Pinopsida > Cupressales > Cupressaceae > Sequoia > Sequoia sempervirens. The sequence goes on from VDFB02298395.1 coordinate 66,146, forward strand.
ATAAGCATTGAAACAATAGAGAACTCTAGTATATTGTGAAAAATTGAAACATAACCCTCTTGAACAATGGAAGGACATGTGATGTGATAGATTAAATGCTTTTCATCACAACATGAAAAACATGTTTGGTTAAATAGAGCTTTTAAGCCAGTTTGCAACATATGAGTATGAAAGTACTTGTAACAATAGATCACATTACCATTGTTGAAAAAAAATTGATAATAGACATGAATGCATCTGGTAACTTATGAAAATCAGATAGACAT